>PVKA01006257.1:42897-60843 GCA_004027165.1 Ctenomys sociabilis | reverse complement strand
CTTTAAAGTCTTTTTGAGACAGGGTCTTATTATGCAGCTCAGACTAGCCTTGAGCTCACTTTGTGCCCCAGGCTGGTCTTAAAATCACAAGTATCTTCCTGCATCTGCCTCCTAAGTGCTGAGAATACAGTTGTGTACTACCATGCCTGGCCTAGATCTAAGATTATTACACTGTCTATTTATCATGTTGTTTGGGGACTTTTCTAAAGATAATTTTGTCCTAAACAGCAAGGTATCTTCAAAGTTGCATTTTAGGTAGCTGAATAAAATATGAGGCTTGTTATCCTGCCTTTAGCAGCAGCTTTAAAGAAGTCCTCTGAAACTTGGCAACCTCTGACAGCGAAGGACTTATGACTTGGAAGCTGTGTCTATGGCTTCATGAAGAAAGGAAGGAAGCCGTGTTTCAGGAAACTTCATTTCACGGTGGGCTTGGGATGGGGCATTTATAGCAAAAAGTAAAGAAAGAAACGTGTAGGGATGTGCAAAAATTATTAACAAAATCATTTGATGTCAATCAAAAGAATTATGTTTGGATGTTTCTGTGCGTGAGGCCAGTGTCAGGTAGCAGTAGTCCCAGCCTCCGCGATGATCCCCCAGTTACCCTTAGCTGCTGGCACTTAGGACCTTTCGTAGCTCCCAGGTCCCTCCTACGCTGCGCCCTGAAGTTCCATGATCTGAAGTTCCACGGAAGTGGTAACCTGAGGACTTGGATTCCAAGCTATCACGACTACCACCTGGTGTCAGAGAAATGTTTGTGGCTGCTTCTTGGCCTTGAGGTTGTTCACAGCAGAAAACCACTCAGCAAGGGCTGGGGACTCTCCAAGGACCCGCGGTGGAGATGCATGTTCCAAGGGACAGCGACTTTCTGCTTGAGTGGGCACCAACTTGACAACCACATGCCAGTGTCCGAATCCTCCAGCCTCAAGGGACAGACTCTGACGGCTTCAGGCCCGGCAGACATTCTCCCTGAGCTGGATGCCTGAGGCCGTGGATGCCTAGACAACCTGCTGAAGCTTTCTGAAATACTTTCTTGAAAAGCCACAAAATGCCAGGGAGGGTATCAAAGAGGGAAAGTAAGGAAGCTGTTAAAATTCTTCCTTATGTCACCATCTTTCCCAGCAGTTCTTCTGAGATCCTGTGAGGCAAAGCTTTGTGGTCATCCTCCCCTCACAGAGCTCACCTGACCAGGAAGAATGTGGGACATTATTTCCAGGGACTGGTAGCCTTGATATTGAGCTGAAAATGGTTAAATGGGACAAAAGAAATACCTCAGACACATCAATTGGGCAAAGCACTGATGTGCATATGAAAGAATTCCCATCTGGAAAGCAGAGGGCTGAAGTTCTGAGGAAAACTTCAGGGCCACAGCTAGACAGTGTCTGTCATGCAAAAGGCCTCCGTGATGGAAGGAGCAGAAAAGGCCATCAAAAACTAATGAGACTGTCAAGTTTCCGCTAGAATTAGATGAAAGCCGGCTTGACTTGCAGAGGACAGTCCCAGTTGGAGGGTGCGGAGTCAGAACAGAGCCGCCAGAATTGAACGTTTAAGATAGATTTTTAAATCTTCTCATAGTCACCCACACGCTCTCTAGCATATTTAAGGCCAGTAACTTCAAAGCATCTAGCAATCTGGAATAGTCGGCCTCGCCCCTTGGAGAATGACTGCTCCCCAAGCTACCTTGCACCTCCAATTCCAGAGGACAGAGTTTACTGGAATCTCCTGTCATTGGGAAGTCAGTGCCTCTACAGGGTGTAACTGTGGAAGGTGCTTCCACCCAGAAACTCCCAGAAGCATGTCTGTATGTGTAAAGTTGACCTGAATGTTACTTTGGCTTCCTAAGCATGCCTGAAAATGTTTCTAGATCTGGTGTAAATTATATTGTCTGTTTAAAATTTCAAATTAGAAGACATGCACATATTCAATTTACTGTGTCTGAAACACCTAAGGAGCACAAGTTTCTTGTATAGGGCTGATTTCTGTGTGTGTCACAATATAAACAATCCAAATAGAGGACTTACTAAAAGCATGTTAATTGGACAAGTTTATTCTCTGTGATTTACCTATACGTGCTCAGACACATTCTTTATGAGGCATTTATGTTGTTTATGTTTTATTATACACCCACACCACATAATGGTAGCAATCAAAATGATGTTCAGGTAATTTGAAATTGTAGGCTAGGTCATACAGTGCATAAAATTTTGGAGCACATTGGCAGTCTCTCCGCAGGACTCCTAGGGGTTTCGAGACCACCCCAGCCCTTCTTTCTCTGATGCCCTCTCCTCTCAGGCCCCCAAGCATTCCCCTCTTGCCTGCATCTCATTTCTTCTCAGCATTTGCTGCTGCCAAACCTCTCCCCAGGAAGTCTGCCCTTCAGAAAGCTGCATGACTCTGGTGCAAATGAAAATAATTCTGATACACCAATACATCTCTAATTTTCATGGAAGTGCTTTATATTTTTGTGCCCTGTGTCTTACTTACTGATTAAACTTGAGGTTGGGAGAAAATGCAGTTGAGGCTTCTCACTTGTTGCTCCTTTAAGCATAAACATTGATAAACAATGCTTGAAGTCCATTATCTGACTCCCTCTGTGTGCCACTGCTGTAGGAAATCTTTATTCTAGAAAGGCCTTTATTTGCTTTCACCTAGATATGGCAGAAGCTTCTAGATTTGACCTCCTGACCTGGACTCTGCTTTTCTCAAGTCTGTCTATGACACTCCCAAGAGGATGATCATTGTAAAAGTTCAACCTGATGGTGATATTCACCAGTGAGTGTTTTCCCCAATTCCACCCTAACACTCCATACAAATAAAACACTTGTCTCCAGGCATGGCACCAGAGGCAGCTTCCTGGACCCACAATCAAATCAATCCTTTCTTTTTCCTTTCTTCTTGATACTTGACTCTTCCTAAAATATCATTTCCTCCACAACTATTAATTCGTAGTTTCAGGGTCATACAAGAAAGGAAAAGAAAAAAGCAATAAAAGCGGATCCCCCTATGCCCTGACTTATGAATGTGAATAGCAGGAATCCCTTTGTCAATAAGAAGGAATACCTTGAGGAAGGCATCTCTTCTACTGTGGGTATGTCCCTTCCTTTCTTTTTCTCCCCATTTCACAAAATTCTGAAACTAGAAACGTTTAAGCTATATCCAGGAAAAAAACCCAGTTGAGGTCTGAAAAAGTGGGATATGTGCCCAGTTTTACTCAGAAACCTTGCTAATGCTGTGCCTAGAGTCTATATGTTCCCTAGTTCATGACATCAAAGCCCCTGGCATAAATACAGGGAATTATTTTGGGGCTGGGGGTATCATAGGATCAAACTCAGAATCCCATGCTTGCCACTCAGGCACTGCACCACTGAGCTAAATCCCCTGCAATATGGAGAATTCTAAATGGACCTTTGTAGGCTTAGATAGGCCTCTAGAAACAGACAGCTATCCAATTCCAACCAATGAACTGGGGCAGCATACAGACTCTGGCAAGAGGCAAGCACAGTCCCCAAGGAAGCATCAGATTTTGTCTGGGCAGAACTGACTTTCTTCAAGTTAAAGTATATTAAAAAAAAAAAGAGAGAGAGAGAGAAAGCAATCAAATGTCTGAGACTGGCTGGGAAGATAGCTCAGCAGACTAAACGCCTACTTAGGCAAGCACAGAAAGTGGCATTTGGTCCCTGGCACCACATGCCATGCTAGCTCTGCCCCTAGGAGCACTGAGGGCCAGCCAAAAAGACCAAGCTTTGTAGAACATGCCTGTAATCCCAGTGCTGGGGAGGCTGAAACAAGAGGATCACTGAGTCTGAGCTGTGTAGTGAGACCCTGTACTGAATGCATACATAAATAAACAAGAAACATCTGAGACTGAAGGACAAAATATTATAGTGTAAGATTCTAGTAAATACCCTAAAATGTTACCCTTAAAGCTAAGAAAAGGCAGATACCTTTGAAAATGGTCTAATGTGCAAAATTATAGAATATTTTCAGGTCTCAGGAAAATTCAGTATAACAAGCAAGAAGAAGAAAAGCACAATAAACTGCTAGAGAACAAATAAGAAACAAATTAGCAATGAAAGAACTCAATCCAAACCCACACTAGAATGAATAACTGCATGTAATGTTAGGAAGAATAGAATTAGTTACATGCAGAAAAAAACAAAACTTAGTCTAGAGATAATAAACCCCAGAAAATCATAAGCTAGAATGTACTATATTAAAAAAGATTGAGGGATGCTCACGGGTCAGTCTCTGTAACTTTTACCTACCAACTGCATCTATTGGGCATGTGTTGTGTGCCTTAAATTCTAATAGTGATGACTCTGAGAGATGGGAGCTACTATTTTCCTGAATTTGCACATGAGAAATTACTACCCAATAGGTTAACCTGCCCAGGCTCACACAGATGGCAAGTGGCACTGTTGACATCAGCTTACGGAAGCTGTCATTAACTATTCTTCTAAAAATAAAAATATTCTGTCAAAAAATACTAAAACTATACTTGAATGACAAATGACAAACTGAGATAAGGACAAATCTAAGAAATCTGCCAACCAAAGTTGAATAATTAGCTGTCATAACTATAAAAGGAAAACACAAGCAACCTGAATACCTTAATGGACAGTATGTTCAGAGGACATTTATAGACAAATTACCAACTTCCAGCAAACAGAGACATTTGAAATAAAACAGTGAATGGCAGCAAAAATCATTTTTGTAAGTTTTAAGTCATCACAGTGGCCAGGAATGATTATACAGAGCATCCCAAGAGGAGAGATTAAGAGCGTTTACATTTACTGATGGGGTGATGAAAGGAAATCTGACTTTGATAGTGATTAATTAGCAATACGAATGAAAAGCCTAAGAAACCCAGAGCATGAATGGTCAGGAGTTCCCATCAACAATTTCACTAGTGCAGAATCAAGCAATTAATTGCAATGTAACCATTGAATTGTCTGTAATAGGGAAAAGTGGCACTTTGGAAATATTCCAAGAAAGCATGTGAAGTAAATAATTGAACTTTTATAGTTCTTTATAGGAATAATTTCTGGGTGTGAAAAATAATATGTGGCATCTGTACCTTTAGATACAAATGATGTTTTAATTTTAATGGAGAAATATAGAACAGCATGTATCTATGACATAGATTCCATTTTGCTTATTTGTGCTTTGATTCTTCCAATAAAATATTTACACTATTTATGGTAAAGTAAATGGATGCCTTTCAATAGGACAGTTGCTTCTTCTCCATCACTTGAAAGAAATAAAGCTTCTGTTCCCACACAGAAAAATGCTCTTCTGTTTGGAGCACAGCACTGAAAATTAATAAAGCCAGTCTTCTTGCTGTAGACAAGAAAAGTGGGTGAGGTTTGGCCTGTCTGGCAGGAACAGGAAACTTTCGGAGACACCCTTCCTCCCAGAGTGTCCTTATGAGGCTAAGAAGAAATAGAAGGTGCTGGAGCCTTTTTTATCCTCTTGCACTGCCTGAGTCTTGATGAAGGAGGAGCCTGAAGACCTGTGGTTGGGAAAACAACAAGATCTGTGGGGAGTCTCAGGAGCCATGTGGGCAAGTCTCTGATCAAAAGACCCACCTCACTATGAAGGGATCTGTCTGAGAAGTTCAAGGTCAATGGTGATCCACAAATGCAGAGCCAGTGGGTGACTCAGTGCTGGCTTACATGGGACAGTCTTCCCAGGCCTGCTGTACAGTGTTTAATAAGGCTCTGTCTCCTGCACAAATGTCCTGCTTGAAATGATCAGTTAGGTCATTGCTCTCATGAGAAGGTTTTATTTCCTTCTCAGATTCTCTTTGATTGTTCTGTAGATGGTTTCCCCCTAAAGTGACAGAAGTAGTGGGAGAGGATGGTTGTTACCACTGTGTCTGTACCTACTGGATGCCACATGTGACATCAAGCCTCTTGGAACAACCAATTCCACAAACACAGAAGGAAGTCTGTGCAAACATGGTGCTTCTGTGACTTGAGAAGTTAATATAATCCTCATAATTTACCACTAGAATGCTAAACAGGATATGAATGTTTATTTAAATACTTCAAGCATAAGAGATGACATTATGAAATACAAGGAAACCATACAACATCTAATAACAATGATTATTTTCTTTTGGAGGAGTTTTAGGAGAACTTACGCACAATTACAACAAAAGTACACAATATAAAGAAATAGTTTAACAATTTATGGGAAGAGCCTTTCAAATCTTTCTGTGATTCAGAAAAAAACAAACAAAAAAGATTTCACCCAGAAATATTTTATTTGTACAGCCAATGCAATCATGAGTATAAAGAGCCATTATGGAGGCATAACTGTACCAGATTTCAAATTGTACAATGAAGGCCAAATTGAAAAAAAAAAAAAAAACAGTATTGCTATAAAAAGACACATATTAGTCAGTGGAATAGAACAGAAAACATAGAACCAATACAACATACCTGCAACTGTCTGACTATTGATGTGTGACCAATACAATACTTTGGAAAACAAATAGTCTTTAAAATGATGTGGAGAAAACTGGATATCCACATGCAAAAGACAGTATTCCACCCTGTACTCAAATCAGATCAAAATGAATCAAGACCTAGACATAATACAGAGGCTTAGAAACTGGCAGACTATAACACTGAGGCAACACTTGTAGATGTAGGAGTGGCAAAGGCTTCTTAAACTGGACTCCAACAGCTTGGGGAATGCTGTCAAGAACCAATTCATGGGACTATAAGAATAACAAAAGAAAACGTGTCTGGGCAGCAAAGGCAGCATCAGAGTGGAGAGAGGATCTAGAGAGAGAGAGCAAAAGTTCTCGCTGCTACCTTTCTGCTGGATCATTAATTCCTACACTATCAGATGAACTCAACAAAGCAAATAACGCAATCATAAATGGGAAGATGACCTGAATAGGTGCTTCTCAAAAGAAAGGATGCAAATGGCAATGACTAGATATAAGCATGCTGAAAATGATTCCCTAGTAAGGAAGAGAAATCAAAGCCACAAAGATCTCATCCTTATCAGTATGGCTGTCATCAAGAACACAAAAATCAGTAAACAATAAACATCCAAGAGGGTGTGGGAAAAGAGGGCTCTGGTAGGAATGTCAGTTGGTGTAACAACTATGAAAATCAGTGTGGATGTCCCTCAACAAATCAAATATAGAAATGTCATTTGATCCAGTTCTACCCCTCCATGGTGCATTCTAGCAAGAAGTAAAACAGCATGCTATAGAGATTCACATGCGTAGTCACAACCACAGTGGTACAATGCACAGCAACTGTGTTGGAGAAACAGCCTAGAAGCCCAATATATGAATGGATGAAACATGTAGTACATAAAACTGCAGCACACATAGACCATGGAGTATTATTCAGTCCTAAAGTAGAAGAAAATGTAATTTGTAAGAAAACAGCTAGAACTGGATACCATCACGTTAAATGAAATAAGCAAGGCTCAGAAAGGTAAATATTTCATATTTTGTCTTACAGGAGAATCCTAAAATATAAATCCAGCAAACAAACAACAAAATAAGTAAAGAAGAGATGATAAGAATCTAGAAGGTAGACTCTTGGATTTGGGGAAAGAAATCAGGGCATGTGGATATAAAGCAAGGTTAAAAGGATTGAAAAAAACATTGATATGTTATATCCATGTACCAATTACAAAATTAAACATCAAACATATTCTTTATGACAAGCATGGTTTCATTCAGAAAGAAGTACTCTGTACTTGAGAACAAAAGCAATATTCAGAATCTATTTACTGCAGCACTGTTTGTCATTTGAAATTAACCTCAATTTTTATTTACTGATATTATTCTAAAACTTGTGTAGAGAGAGGAATATCCTAAAAATACTTGAAAAAGATGAATAGTTGAGGGAAAAGATGGACGCGGTTTATGCCATTAAAGTTTAAAACAGTTTCATGTCTTAAAAATCCAGCTGGGCACATTAGGTAGAGAAGGCAGATGAGGCGTGCGGCGTGCATCGATTATGTACAAAAGTGTGGCCAATGGAATCTAGGGAGGGAGTGAGGCCTACAGAGTAGATGGAAACATACACCAGACATGTGTTAGTTTTCCCACGCTGTTATAACAAGACAGATTGGGAGCATATTTTTCACATTTCTGGAGCTCAGAAGTCAAAATTCTTCAAAGGCTGACCAGCACGCCTGCTGCTGCTGTCTGTCTTCCATCCCTGCTTGGCCTGGCCTTGTCCCTGAGGCCTAATGAGTGGACAGGAAGCTCTGGCATGTTTCTCCCTGCTTCTCCAGGTCCATTCTGCAGAGGCCCGGGCCTCTTCTCGGTGACTCATCAAGTCCATACTATCTCCCCATAAGCCCTGTCGTTCGCAGACTTAGTAGGGTCCAGGTTCGTGAACTTGTGGAGCTCACAGAGTTAAATCACAGGCAAGAGGTAAATGAAGTAGGAGCAGAGTAGAGGAGGAACTAGAAGGAGTGTGCATCTCTCTCATCTCTCAGCACAAATGTTCTACCTCACCCAAGGGAGAGGCATAAAGAACAGCTCAGCTGTAGTCAGTTAACAAGATGACAGATTTCTGATGAAAGTTTGTTACTAATCACAAACTTCTAGTTTCCTTGCAGCTTCCCTTTCTTTCTTTATTAAATTTGAATTTTTCAATCTAACAATATTTCGGTATTAAATGTTACGTGAATTTCATGAATTAATTAATCGGCTTTAGAAAATGCTGAACACATAATAAGAGTTCATAGGTGAGAGGTATCTATGTTTCCTCAGTATAAAAAAGATCTCAATTCTTTTTTTTTTTCTGTTTCAGAACTGGGGATTGAACTTAGGACCCTTGCCAGACAAGCAGTTAATCTATTGAGTTATCTCCCCAGCCCAAGATCTCAATTCTTATATAAATGTATCAGGATCATTTTGGCTAAAGCTCTACCAGTATTTTGATCCTCATGTTTAAAGTCAATCAAAATTAAAAATATTCTGGTGGAGTTGATTAATGTTTTGTTTTTAAATCCTCAGTCATACAATTGAAAGCGGAATCATTTTTACTTAAATTCTATATGGCAATGTATAAAACATAATACTGACACTTTAATATTTTAAGTTAAAATTTTTGAAGTTAAAAATTCATGAAGTCATCAAAGAACTGAAATATTACAGACCTTTCTAGGAAAGCAGCATATCATGGTTTTCTAGGAACTCAATGAAGAGGCAAAAAAGAATACTGATTATTCTTAAAGGAGAGCAATGCTCTTATTTTGAGATTATTAAATTAACTTGAATTTTTAGATAGAGTTCAAATTAGGAAGTTTCATCTTTTTAACAGACAGGTGTCAGAGAGAATAAGCTAGCACACCAAGTACCTGTGTTAACTGAACTTGTTGGAGCTGGCCAGAAAAACAAAATGACTTCAGTTTTGTGAGACAACATTCCAGGAAAAGGCAAAGCACTGACTGTGGCAGCAGAGCTAATATAACTGCAAAGAAGGTCTTGGTCTTTCTCTTAGGCTTGACACAGCGGCGTGGGCATTGACCTCACAGTCTGCCTTTGTCATTGGCCTCCATCTTCCGTGTTATTTTTGTGTCAAAAGTTCTTTCCAGACCCATGTCTGAAGGATGAAGAGATTGTCCAGGTCAGGGAAGCCTAAACTAGACTGTAGATGTGATGCAGAACGAGGACCTTGATTCTCTCCTGATACTTAAAAATTAGCTTGGGAGCAAAGTTTGAGTGTCACAGAGGACTGGGTTCTCTGTCCATGCTGATTTCTTTCCTCATCACTATTCTCTTGCTTCCCTTTACACTTTGGTTTTGAACTTAGTTACACCCCTGGCACAGCTAATGAAAAATAAGCATAAGCGACATTTGCCACACCTAAACTTAAACCTTAAGTGGGGTTAAATAGCTTTGTGCTCTTCACTTCTTGCCTTCTGTCATGATAGACAACGTTTTCACCTATGGGTGTCCCTTCATTTGAGACGCAGGGGTGAGCCAGCTGTGCCTACAGTGAGGACTACAGCAACCCATTACATGAGGAAGAAATCAAGAATCATGAATGAGAAATGAACATTTTGGTGTAATCCAATACTGTAATGGAGTTATTAATTAGCATAAAATAATGGTGACCATGTTGTGACACACGAGCTGTGGCAGGCTGTACATGCAATTGAAAGTTCTAAAAGCTTTCCATCACTGCTGTGGAATGACAGCCCAATAAAATAAAGGATGCCAGAGGTGTCATGATGCTGAAAATGAATTTGAAAGTGCAGGATTAGAAGACAGAGTCAAGTGCAAGCTCACTAATTCCAGAGGCAGGAGAAATCACATGTTCCATACCAAGATTCAGTAAAATGATGGCCAACAAATATGAAAGTGAACATCAACTTGTAACTCTGGGCAAAGGGACAATGAGAAGAATTTTCATAGCATAAATTGGTTGAAATTAGGTAAATCTGATTGGCTATTACGGCAAGAAATGAGCTGTTGAAAGAATTGCCAGTTTCCTAGAATAAGGCAATTGGAAAGAGATGATTCCAGTATTTTGGGAGCAGTAGGTAACAAAGCCTTTTCAGCACACTCTGATTCTTTGCTTTGGAGCAGAGACCCATGGAGAGTCAGCCTTCCTGCTCCTTGTAACAACCTAGGTTGGACTAACGTGATCCAGGAAGCACTTCCACTTAGACCAAAGTCCTTCAAGAAGACATAATTTGCAAACCACCACATCTGTAATCTGAAACTTCCAGTAACTGCACTTCAAAAAGAAACATGGAAATTACTCCACTAAGCTTACCAGTTTTGACATATCTTATTTAATCCTATGTGCATGTAGTACTGTAATTTCCACATTACCAATATAAAAATCAATGATATCTGCAGTGTATTTTCAGCATCAGTTGCGTGCATTACACTTAATGCACTTCTTGGTTTACACTCATTATATTGCAGATTCCCAGTAGCCATATGTGATTGGCAGCCACTCTCCGGGCACAAATCTAGATAGTTAGATAAGCCAGAAAAAGTACTGTTGATATGGTTCCTGATGAAGGAGATAGTTACAGTGCAATTGATTTGCTCTCCAGAAAGGTAGGTTGGGAAAATTGAGTTGTCACAATGGATCGAATGGGACAGTAACTCTCAAAGGTGCAAACTGATTGCTCAGGCTTTCCATGGTTAGGAAGCAGTCTGAGAACCACAGTCACTAAACTCCACTGAGATACTGGAGTTGCTTGTTGCTATAGCAAAAGCTAACACAGGGAATATTAAAAAAATTTTATAAAACAAATTTCTAATAATGTAGAGTTTTGCAATTGGTAATCCACATATAGCTGTCATTTCTTAATCAGTTTCTGTAACATGCATTGAAAAGTGGAATTCTTACTGTGGTATAATGGAAAGTGTCCAAGAATTATTATAGGAAGAAGTCAAATTGAATGTTAACCTTGCCATGCTTTAAATGTGTGATATGCTTTCACTGTTATACTAATGGCCTCTCTGTATCCACATTCTCTCTAGACTTACACAGGTGACTATCCCTGGCCAGTGGACAGTGGGACATTAGAAACAATGCATGCAGTGTGTTATGCCCTGGAAGCTTGCTTCTGGGAACATAACCTGGCTGGATACATGGGAGTCGGTCAATAGTCATGTCCCAAACCAACAGAGCAGTGAAGGTGTCTGAGGCCATTCAAGCAAAACAAGTTCCCAGTGACTGTAGCCAGTGGGCTGACCTCAGCAAAGGCCAACACAAGGCTGGCCCAGTGGTACCATTCCAAATTGCCAACTCAGAAAACCGTGAGCAAGTTAGGTGAGCATAATCTTCAGCCATTGAGTTTTAGTGTAAAACTCTCTTACACCATGAATAACTGCCAGCTATCCATGATCCTACGGAAGTTGCTGACCCTTGTTTAGCATCATCATGGAGGAGACAAGGCTTTATGAAGTTTAATCTGGTGCTGCAATGCCAGGCAATGCCTCATATGTGCTAAGCTCCTCCTAAAGAACAGTAAGGCAGTTCTCTAAGGCTGCATGCTAGCTCCCACCTTCCTCCCCATTTTTCCTTCTGTGGTTCCTTCTCATTCTTCTCCTCCTCCTTGTAAAGCTCTGAGGGCAGCATTCTTGGACTCAAATTTGGAATAATGTTAGGCACATTATAATGTGAATTATTGGACAGGATGGGGTGAAGTATCCATCTCTCTTAAATTTTTTGTCACTAGTCCACCAAAATCATCTCATTTAGTTCACGTTTTTCAGCAGTAACATGAAATCTGTGTGCTTTTCTGCCCAGTCTTGTTTCTCTGCCAGAAAAAGCTATTCTTTGGCAAAGCTAGTAGACAAACCATTCTTTATTAATCCAATTTAATCAAAACTTATAATCAGTGAAAGAGAATCATTTGCCTACAAAGAAAATAGAAGGGGGGGGGGTCTTGGGAATGAGTGATTCATGCAGAAGTTTTATGAGTTTACTCTTGCTTTATGAAGAAATTTCATAATCATATGTAATTATTTTAAATATTTTAATAAGGGTTTCTAATTATCCAAAACAGTTTCTAGAAAGATTTGCTGAACATGTAGTATATGTGTGATGAGTCATTTGTCATCTGAAAGCATATGAGGAAATACTTATTCCTAAAAATAGGGCCCCCATAGAGTTGATAGTGGCTGTAATTTTTCACTTGAGATGTTTTCTTTTTATAACTCTGCCTCCATTTTTGGTAAATTATTGTGCATAACTATATAAAATATCCCATCATCCAAAAACAGGGAAGAACAATGCCAACTGGATAATATCACACATAGCACAGTCTGCACCAAAAAGGAAACCAGCTGGAGAATTCAAGGAGGTGCACATCAGCTCTTCCTCTTCAGGTGGTGATGGCCACACTGGTGGAAGAGAGTAGTATCTTGGCTTGCTATTTTCTGACCACTTAGCTTCCCAAAAATGTTAGACAAATTCAGCCTGAGTTGATGTAAGCATACAACAAAACCCATGAACAAATGTGTCATGTAAACTCTTCTATTACTTCATGTAGTTCATACAAATCTAAAAAACTAAAATAGCAAAATCACCAGAATGTCTGGTTGCCTTTTATTTCTGTTTGGTACCACCTTGTAAATGTGGAAAAATTCAGGGATTTTGTTCATTTAGGCATTGATAAGTTTTTTTGTTGTACTTTAATCCAAAATATTCCAGTTTAGGCCAGCCAAATAGCTCAGAGAATTAAAATACCTGCAAGCAGGTACAGGGGCTGGGGATTCCATCCCAGGGCCTGCCATGCTGGCCTGCCCTGCCCTAGGGGTGTGCAGAGACAGCAATTGAGACTGAGCATGGTGTTGCATGCCTGTAATTCCAGCTCTTGGGAGTTTTTAAACAAGTGGCTCACTGCAAGCCCCATCTAGTAGTGAGACTCTGAACACCCTGCAGACCTTTCCCTAAAATACAAAAAAATCTCAGTTGATCAAATCAATATTTTAAAATCTTTTTTATATTAAGTTGTATTGTTCTTAGCACAATTCTTTTAAAAATTTTTATGAATGTTTTGAAAAAATGTGCTGAATAACAAACCCTAATATAACAGAGGTGACCAAATTTTAGAAGTACGACAATTACTTTCAATATCTATATTTTTTGCAGGTTGATATCTTGCATAACTGTACTCTTTTTCCAAAGAATCAAAGTTAAGCTTTTATATATCATGCTTGAAAAAAAAAACACAAGGAGGCTGAATATTAAAGTAGATTTCTAAACCTCACTTTGGTTGTTGTTTTTGTATGATTTTTAAAGATGGTTTTCTACAACACCTTATAAATTTTTCTTTAAAATTGCATCTTTAACTATACAAAATGAAACACATTCCTAATCCTGTAATCAAAAATTGTTAAAGGTGAATTTTTCTAGGTGATGCAGTTTCTGTTAGAACGTTCTTCCTGTGACACTGTCGCAGCAGGCAACCATGAAGAGAGGATACTGTCGTTCTCCAGAGAACAGTCTGTGTGTCACCTTATCCAAGTGGGTGTTTTGTGACATTGGAATAAATCAGTGATACTGTGCCTTTTGAAACAAAGAAGGTAGCTCTAACTTTCCTAAAATGTAATTTAGCAAATCTCCTGCTTTTACCTTTGGATTTTCTCAGTCACACAGATTTACTGAGTAGGACCAGAGTGTGATCACTGGGCACTGAATAATACTCATAACAATATCCTGCTCATGCTCAGACAATAACCATTGTCATGGTAACTGCTTACCTTGGGAAAACAAACTGGGCAAATGAGCTTCTTGCGTAGCTTTAATTATGCAAATAGAAGATGGAAGGTGTCCATTTTAGGGAGTCCATTTTCTATTTAAGGACTGACTAAAGGAAATGACTCAAGCAGTTCTCCTCTTGTGACTGTTGACATGTTAGAGAAGAGGCTTACGTCCCTCTGGAGTTGTGTTGGTGTGTAACACAGGAAATGGTTTAAATTTCCTCTTAATATTTTACTTTCATTTTATTTTAAAAAAATTTTTTTAAACTTTTTTTTGGTGGAACCAGGTATGGAACTCAGGCCCTTTCACCGGCCCCCACTTTGTTTGTTTAAACCACTTCTTTAAATTTCCTTTTTCTGGGTGCAGTGAATAGGAATTAGATAATGACCATCATAAAATAAACTTCTGATTTGATTTGATTTTATAGCTCACACAATTCATTGTGTAGTTGCACAGGAAAGGGCCTACTGTTACAGATTTATTTACTCATTTAATTTACATTTATGAGGCACCTGAAATAGGTGGTGATTGCTATAAACGTTTTGCAAATGAAAAGCAGACATCTTCTGCTTTAGAATTTACACTCACGAGGCCAAGGAGGTGGCGCAGTGGAATAAAAACACTTCCCTGGGAAGTGCAAGAGCTTGAGTTCAATCCCCGGTTCCCCCCTCAAAAAAAAATTACATTCAGTGGGGACCTCTGAGGTGCAACCTGTGCAGTACAGACTGGCAGTGAGCCAGCCTACAGATACAGGCAAGTGAAACTCCCGACCTGACCTGGATGAGTTTGTGTACTCTAAAACTGAAGAATGAATTTCAGCAACAAACGGATGTTGAGGATAAAACTTTATTGGAAAGAAAACCTTCTGTCTGATGGGGACCCGAGCGGGTTGCCTGGGGAAGCTGTCTCTTTTAGGGATTTTTGTAGGGCAAAACCATGCAGGACTAAGATAGAGAAGGGTTCTCGCTTAGGTGGATGTGGGGTGGGACAAAACTATGGTCAAACAATGGGATTACAAGCACCATTGCTCAGGTAAAGTTGATTAGGCTCAGGACCAAAGGGAGAAGTGAGTCACATAGTAATGGGGCATAAATACGGGACAGGCTCTCTTCCCCTCCAGAGATAGGCTAATGACTCACTTGGGTCTTTATATGTGATCACTACCTATTTATAATATCAATCCCAGGTGCTACTCTTTTAACATTTGTTTGGCCTTTAGGTCTGGTTCACAGCAGGAACATCCATCCCTCCAATAGCTGTCTTTGTCTTCTGGGTTATCTCCTTCTAGAGCCTGGCCCTGTCTGTCTTCTAGCAAATTCAGCTGCCTGCAACAATAGGATGCAGAGTTGGAGTTGCCGAGCCTCTATCCACAGATAAACAATTACCATCAGATAGGACAGACTGAATAAAACTTTAACAGTGGAGTGAAAAATTAAGCCAGAAAAGGCAGATGGGAGCATGCCAGTCTCCCTCCTTAGAGCATCTTAGAAAATTCCACATGACCTTGGTAACTGTGGATAATTGCAATCCATGCACAGGGAGTTATGTTTCTCTTTTTTTCTTCTTGGAATGTAGATTTTCCTAGTGTGACTCTGAAAGTCAGTTAACCTTGCAGAATAAGATTTTGTTATGGTCCTAGAGGAGCACAGTGAAGAGTCAGTCATGATAGCAATAAAGTCCCAGTCCTAGTGGAAATGTGTGCACTGAAATTATGTCTCTACTTGACACATACATGCATGTGCATGCACACACACAGACACAGACACACACGCACACACACACGTGTGCAGTGCACCACAGAATTCAGGATGAAAGGTATGAAGTTAGTGTTATTAAAGACATGATATATAGTAGTTGGTGGGGTTAGGTGTGTGGCATGTTCACAACTTTTGTAATAGGACTCCTACAGGCAACATCACAGAGAAAGCAGGTGGAGGGTTTCCACAAATGCTGCGTGTGTCATTCTATACAAATAGGATCTTGCTCTGTGATTTGCATTTGTGTTGTGGTGGCTTAAGGTGCTGCTTGGGCACTGGGGTTAAAGGGTCTTACTCCAAGTCCTGGTTTATAATTTTTTATGACAATATTTGCCTATTCATGAATCTCCTAGTGGCCTTCTTGGTAAATTAATACAGTAATATATTTCTGACCATGTTATTTGGAACTTAAAGGAGATTGTGCTTGCCAGGCGCAGACCGCGGTGGCTGATGCAGAGACCACCGCCTTGCCCCTCTGACCCTTCTTCCTGGACTGCCCTCTCCTGTCCCAGTCTGTACCACAGCTTCTCCTGGGTGCTTTGGTATTGTGCCATGTGTAACCTCATGGCTGGATCACACGCTTGCTGTTTTCTTTGTTTGTGCTCACCCCACTTAAGTAAATTGTACATATGCTGGGCTTCTCCACCATGCCATTGCCTAGAAAAGGACTGCATGGATTCTCAGAAGGATTCTGTGAGAAGAAGAACACTGGCAATTCGATTCAGCAGAAGAGGGGGCAGTTAACCCTTCAGAAGAGAAGCTTAATGATATTACCCTACAACGTAGGCAGTTGAGCATAAACTCACTATCTGTCTGAATATCAAACATCTTAGACATAACAGGAAACAGGTATTTCCCATCAAGTATTGACATGTTAAATTTAAGTCCTTATAGATTGTGAAGAAAAAAAAAAAAGAAAAAAACTATTAGCCGGGCGTGGTGGCGCAGGCCTGTAATCCCAGCACTAGGGAGGCTGAGGCAGGAGGATTGTTGTGAGTTCGAGACCAGCCTGAGCTACAAAGTGAGCTTAAGGCCAGCCTGAACTGCACAGTGAGACCCTGTCTCAAAAAAAAAAAAAAAAAAAAAAAAAAAAAAAAAATAGGAATAAACAATTGTATATTTTTACACAGAAATTTAGAAATCTAACCATATACAGATCTGTATTTACAAAATAGTTAGGATAGATATACAGCTACTTTCTCTTAATTCAATGAGGAAAAAGATTTGTACTAATAGTGTTTGGACAGGATATCATGTCTGCATCTTGTACTATGAATAACCACTATGAAGACAACAATATGCAATGTATTAATTATTGAAACTGTCCTATTAATTGGTTTTGAAACTGTCTCATTGCTATTTATTTTTCAATAAAATTAACAAAAAACAGGAGAGGAAGCAGGTTTTTTTTTCTCCACAGGACGAGACAACAAAGTTTTGAGAAGAAAAGCTGTATTTCTCTTAAAAGAAAAATTGCACTGTGCAGCAAAAGATCTGAGAAAGATGTGTTTACCCTGTTTTATGAAAGAAGTAAATCAGATTTATAAAAGGCTGAGCTAAGTTGGTCAGAGTTCTATAATTAGAAAGTAGAAACTTTTAAATTTGTAAACAAATTTGTGATGCTTATATTAAGTAACTATGAAAAAGGATTCTTTTATAAAGTACAGTGTTTTCTCCATAGTATGCACACAAATAATGCTTCAGTAATTAAGATTAGAAACAATATCAAAGCCGGGCGTGGTGGCGCACGCCTGTAATCCCAGCACTAGGGAGGCTGAGGCAGGAGGATTGTTGCGAGTTCAAGACCAGCCTGAGCTACAAAGTGAGCTTAAGGCCAGCCTGAACTGCATAGTGAGACCCTGTCTCAAAAAGACAAAAAAAAAAAAAAAAAAAAAAAAAAAAAAAAAAAAAAAAAAAAAAAAAAAAAAAAAAAAAAAAAAAAAAAAAAAAAAAAAAAAAAAAAAAAA
>PVKA01006257.1:0-42797 GCA_004027165.1 Ctenomys sociabilis | reverse complement strand
AAAATATTAAATAATTGAATAGATTATGTATCCAAAGCTAGTGAGATAGAAAAGAAATTTCTGTGTATTTGGCATTAGAACCTTTGAAAGGTGGCTAACCAACAGGGAAATTTCACATGAAAATAACAGAAGCATTTTCTTCTCCTGAAATTTCAGCCATTACCTGGTAAGCCTTAAGCTATAGTATCCACAAAGTAAAGTTAAAGAAAATAAAATAATTAACAAGAATAAAGGCAAACAAGAGCTACGTGACGAAGCTCAAGCTTGGGGCCAAGATGCTGGGCCAATATAATTCACCCTTCATGTCATTTCATCAAGTTATCCACATTTCCAGAGACTGCAGAGAAAATTGGAGTTCAGTTGGAACAAGCCCTGAGATAAGAAATTGTTCATGCTCAAGTCATTTGTGGAACAAACTCAAGAGCTTTTATTGAGTCTTGTATTTGGAGCATATGCTAGTTAATCTTGACTGCCAAAATGACTGAATCCCAACACTCCTAGAGAGCTGTTCAGATTGTGGGTATAGGCTTATCAATGGGTGAACCCTTTGGCAAACCATGAGCTACAAGCTCTACTAGGAAGCGAGGTCTCACAGGTAAAGTGGGCTGCAGGTCACTGGGCCACTTTGGGAGCCCACTGGCTTCTGGCCCCTCCTCCTGAGCTGGCACCCTGCTCTCTGACCCCATGACACTATGCGTTGGGGAGGTCTCTTCTACCACCTCCTCCTCTTTGGTGTCTCGCTTTGAAACCAGGGCACCAGGGGCTGAGACTTCTCACACCAGGATCCAAAGTAAACCTCCCC
This sequence comes from Ctenomys sociabilis, assembly GCA_004027165.1. NCBI lineage: Eukaryota > Metazoa > Chordata > Mammalia > Rodentia > Ctenomyidae > Ctenomys > Ctenomys sociabilis. The sequence continues at coordinate 41,995 of PVKA01006257.1, read as the reverse complement.
TTCTGTAGTTATGAGCAGCAGGAACTGTGTCTCAGCAGTAGGAAAGCTAACCCCGATGTGGATGAATGCTTAGGTTAGCACAGTTTCCCCCAATAAAACGCAACTTTCAGTTTAACAGTGAGCGGCTTGGTGCTATACTATACATTATGTCAGAGTCGTACGTGCTGTTTAAAAAGAGGAGAGGTCCTTGCGACTCCCTACTCCGAGTAGGACTCATGGAGTACTAGTAAGGCCAAGAGCCAGAGTTTTCTTGAAGGCAAACTTGCATATTCAAACCCAGAGCCACGAAATCCCTGTGCACATTTTACCAGCGATGTGTTATTTGTGAATGGTAGGACTGAGAGATGTGTTCTGAAGACCAGGATTTGTGGCTCCACAGACCTTTATTTCCACTTAAAGAGGCTCTGTTTTTTGGCTGCTTCTATGGGCAGGATAACTCCTCCAGTGGTACATGTGCTATTCAGTGAGTATATGCATTTTTTGAATCACAATTAAATGCGGTGGGTTCTCTGTAGGCTATGTGGATGACACAAGATCTGTAAGGTCTTCCTCAGTTTCCAGATTCATGTGCCCCATTTTGAAATCAGATCTGGGACAACATGAACTTGTGATCAAGCAGCTTTTGACAAGAGAAAAAGTGCAGTGCAAATCCTTCTGTGTGCAATCCATGATGTTTGGCAGTATTACACCTTTCTTGTCTCTACCTTTCTGGGGTTGTTAGAATAGGGCTTAGTCAGGGCCAGGGAGATAATTCAGTAGAATAAGCACTTGTCTGGTAAGCACAAGGGCCTGAGCTCAACCCCTGGTTCTGCAAATAAATAAATAAATAAATAATAGGGCTCAGCACCACCGGGAGTTAGGCCACTGCTCTGCCAAGAAATCTGATTGTGGGGTGATTTTGACCTCAGCAGAACATGATCCTCCTCACTGCCATCTCTGCACAGCTTCGAGCCAGCAATGCTCTCTGCATCAGTCAAAGTGCTGCTGTGTAACACACAGGTTAGGCCTAATCTGCTAGTCCTTGATTCAGTGTGTAAGCAACACAGACTGGGCATAGTCTAGGATGAATGCTTTTGAATATTATGAATTGATTGATACTCATCAGAATTTCTCACAGTTGGTTCCTGGCTTGGGTAAATTAATTACATTTCTCCAGCAGATTAACTCAAGTATTTTTTTTTTCACATGCTGTTGTTAAGTCCCAGTGCACAAGCACTATTCAAGCTTCTACCTGCCCTCATGCTTGTTAGTAACTCATTAGCTTAAACAAGATACAAAGCCAAGTAGAAATCCAAGTAATGGAGATAAAACCTCTACCACTTCCTCCACTACGCTGTGAGATGTTGTGGAACAGTGTTTTGAAAATTTACATCATCTGTGCATTCCACAATAGTGAATTTTTACAGATCTGTACCCGTCTCTCTGCAAGCATCTTTCCTCAGAAGTGAATCCTCTGTCAACTCAATTAATATTATGATACAAAGTGGCCATAGGAGATCTGGGGGTGAGACCAAGGAACACGGGGGGCCAGGGCTCCGCCTCAGAGGAGGGTCAGGATGGGTGCTCTTCTGCCTGCACTATAGCTGCTCTTCACTGCATTTTACTCCGGGAGCTCTGAAATCATAATTAGAGCGCTATTTTGCCTTATTTATTTCACTTCTGTTGCATCAATAAAACGCGCACCTGTTTGTTCTGGCGCTGAGCGCAGCTGTCTGGTCTGAGGCAATATTTTCCACCTGGGTGGCTGAGCCGTCTCTCAGTGGCAGACATTTTTGTCAGAGCTGGTGGAAAATGAACTGCTTGGTTAATTTGGGAGGCTTCTTTGGGCTTAGTGAAGCAAGACCAAACAGAAAGCACTTGACTCCCAAATTCCTGCTGTGAGAAGCTCCCTGCAACTCTCACTGTGAGAACAGAGGCTAAGTGGGAGTGGTGTGCATAGGGAACACATTAATACCAGCGTGGAAAGCAGAATGCCTACTGAGGGACCCACGTTAGGTAACTGATCACATGACTCAACTGCCTGTTCACACCATAGCTAATACTCCATAGATGGAAACAGATGAAGGCGCCACTTTGTTTATTAGGCCTGTGTGCATACTGTATCCATATATATGTACACACACACACATGCACCAGACACAGATTGGTTCAAGCTGCGTCGGTGCAGAGGGACTCAGTCACAGGAATTCTTCCAGCTTTGTAACAGCACTGGGAAACACATAGACCATTTCTTAAAGAAGACGGGGAAATGTAGGGCTTTGGAACCAATATAATATTTATGGCAGGAATTCCTGTAGTTGAGGGAATGACTTTTAAGTGCGTAAGACATAAGCATAGGAAACACTGGGTGGTGGAGGGAGGCAACACTTGGAGTCTATTGTGAGCTGATCTTTACACATTGTCTGTCATTCTCTGGCCTGCAGGAAGTGCTTGAAGCTTTTCAGTCAGCAATTCAGTTCGCTGCCCAGTTACAGTTTAAACAACAGTTTAGCCACAGACACATGGATTTACAAAGTTAGTTGATAAATATTTAACAAATGATCATTTTTAAATGATTAGTCAGTCTGAGCTACTTCTCTACCCCTGAAGCCATGAGATTGAATCACAATCTAACAACCAGACTAATCCTTGTAAAATTTAAGCCAGGTGATGGTGTTCTTTTGTAAAACTTGCACACACACTACTGTCAACTCTAGCCAAAGCCAGTCTTTAATGCTGCAACTCCCACCTCTGGTCTCTGCACACTCTTCCTGTTGCTTCACTTGGTGTCTACATAGTCTGGGCAGTTTCCTGCGGATTGCATCAGACATGGTCAAATGCAGACTTAGCTCTGTATGTCTTCTCTCTCTCTCTCTCTCTCTCTCTCTCTCTCTCTCTCTCTCTCTCTCTCTCTCTCTCTCTCTCTCTCTCTTTCTAGCAGGCTCAGCCCATCCTGGGGGTGGGGCTGGCATGACTTGTCATGCTGGGGATTGAACCATGGTCCCTACTCCCTGTGTGCTTGCCTAAGCTTGCCTAAGCAGGCACGTTAGGCTGCTGAGCTATTTCACTGGCCCCAGCTAATATGCCTTTGGCTAAAGGAGTCCTACTCTCATCCCTCCCAGCCATCTCCTTGATAGCTTCTCAGCCCGCTTCAGGTCTGCCTATACTGTCCTTTGTATTCAGTGCTAAGTGAGAAGTGTAGCACCATCCCCACTGCATCCTCACCCTAGGACTGCTGAACACTTCTTTCTAGCCTTGTACTTCAACTGGTTTTCTTTGTAAACTATAGTTGTCAGTGACACCATTTTCAGCCTGTATTACTAGAAATGTTTTGATTAACTTCATTGAAATATAATTCCTATTAAACATATCTTCTGTGGACAGCATGAAAAGTTTTGAAAATACATTTACCTATGTGTCAATCATCATAATCATGATAATTATATGTCAGTCAACTAAGAAAGTTCCCACATATCCTACTGTGGCCAAACCAATTATGTATCATTCTTCTGATTTCTACTTTATTTGTCTGTTCCAGGTTTATCATGTAAGTTCAATCATACAATAGGGCTCTTTTGAGTCTTTGTTCTTTGAGTCAGGGTAATTATTTTTTGCATTCATCTGTGTTGCTGGATTTATTCATAATTTGTCTCTTCTTATCACCAAGAACATTTTATTGTATAAATTTCACACAGTGTGTTGTATTTGCTATGGAACTGGTGCTTGGTGTTTTGTTCTACTTCTTGACCAATATGAATAAAATTGATAAGGAAAATTGTGTTTGCATTTTTCATGGAAGTAAACTTTCATTTCTTTTGAATAAGTAATACTAGGCTTGCCTACCTTGATGGCAAAAGTAGATCTAAATTACATAAACAAATAAACAAACAAGCGTTCAGTGCTATTTTGGAAAGTAACTATAGGTTTTGCCCTATACATGGGATCCTTGCTTTCTGTACAAAATTAGGGACCTTTCTACTCTTTAATCTGGTGCATGTAAAACAATCTGTTCTTGCAGTTTTTGTTTGCATTTGCTTCATCATCAGCTATGCTGACAGTACTTTCAGGTAATTAATGGTCATTTTGTGACTCTTGTTATGTTTCATACTTTCATTTAGTTTTTTTCGTTGATAGGGCTTCTATTTATCTTTATGCAACTTGTTTGTTTACTTCTGGTATCGTTTTTCATGACTTTAATGAGATTTGCAGATTTCTTTGTTCATAATATTGTTACTCTCTTGGCAGTAAGGTATTTCTGGCCTCATTAGATAGCTTGGGAAGTACTTTCTCTGTTTCTATGTCCTGAAATAGCTTATAAATGTTTGATATAGACTTGATCAGTATATTCCTGTAGACCTGTAGTTTTTAAAAGTTTTTTGAATTATTGATTGAATTTCAACTAGTTTGTCTCTTTCTTTTATGAGTTGGCCAGATTGTTTCTTTCTGGGAATATTTCATCCAGTTCATGGGCATAGCGCTGTTCACAGTAGTACATTATTATCCTTATAGTATCTCTGTGACCTACGTAGATATTAACTGACTCTTCCACAAAGTAATGTGTCCTCACTTCTTTTTCTTAGCTATCTTATCTAGCAGCATACCAATTGCACTTATCTATTCAAATAACCAGCTTTGGGTTTTGTCCATTAAATTCTTTTTTCCATATTATTTTTCTATTTTCAATTTCATTGCTTTCTGCTGTAAGTTGTATTATTTCTTTTCTTCTGCTTACTTTGAATTTCAATTGCCTTTTCTTTTTCTAAGGTAAATCTTAGGTGATTTCACTTTGGATCTTTCCTTTTAGTATGTGATGCTTCAGTTTTTTTCTGGACAGTGCTATTTCTGCATCACACAAGTTGTGACAGATCATAGTACTGCAGTATAACTGCAAAGGTCCTCACTTGCAGTCCTGTTATAGAACTTATGCCATTTTCAGCTTCCTGAGCAGCATGGGAACTTGGAGAATATTTTATTCCAGCACTCAGTGTTTTACCTCGGGTCCATCATAGAGTTTTCAGTCTCTAAATGTCCTGGCTGAAAGGAAACTTTTTTGTTCTTAGGAAGCAACTCCTTGGGGCTTCTAGGTGAAGCTGGTCACCATGATGATGCCCATGACTAGAGTCCAGGGCCTCCACCCTCTGGCAGGTGAAGAGGAGCAGAAGGCTGAGTTAACCCTGGTGTGAAGGAAAGCAAGGGGAACGTTCTTGAACTGCAGGGTGTGGAGACCTACTGGTTGCGCAGGATTAGGAGGTGCAGGAAGGCAGTGGGTATATCCAGAAAGGGCATGGGGGCTGGGTGGGCTGCGTGTTTCTTCCCCACACCTCTCCCTGTGCATCTCTTCCATATGACTGTGCATCTGTATCCTTTTTCATCTTCTCTATAATGAGCCAGGAGAGACAAATGAAGTTCTGGAGTTCGGTGAGCCACTCTGGTGACCTATCAAAATGAAGTAAAGAAGGCTTAGCGTGAAAGAACAAGTCAGCACTTCCAGGTGCTGGATTGTTGTTGTTGTTTGCCTTTTAATAACACTTTCTTAGGAGCTGGGCCTGACATTGCACGAAGGGAGCAGCTGCAAATAGCCCTTATTGCTCCTGATATGCGGGGCAGGGGACACTTCCCGGGGCCACTGTTAGGCTCCTGTCATGGGTCAGCCATTGGGTCTCCATTGTGAGCTTCTCAGATTCTTCACTTTCTAAAACATCTTTCTGCATGGAGGAACAGCTCAGGAGCAGCGGCTGCCCTTCCTGGGGATTGGTGGCTCAGAGGGAATTGGAGCAGGGATTCCGCATTCTCAATCAGCTCGGTTGGCTCCAATGAAAGGTGGTAAGTCAGGCTGGCATGGACTGCTTTCTCCTGAGGACAACACAGTGTTCAGAATATAGCACTTTGGAGTATTCTGGAAAGTTCCTTTCTCCTCCCCTTGCTGGGAGCCAGAGGGGAAATCCCTTCAGAGAAATGCTCCAATTTCTGCACAAAACTATCTTGAGACCATGTCTCTTAGTGGCTGGATCATCTGCTCTTGCTGTCTCCCAGAAGTCTCTCCACATAATCTGCGTCTTTCTGCCCAATAGCTTTGGTCCCTTCAGTTGGCCCTGCCTGTGAGCACGTGCTCTGCTGAGCTGTGCCACCCACACAGACTCATCTAAGCAGAGACAGCAGGTTCCCTGTCACCTACAAAGATGGTTGATCTTTAATGATTTTCAGCTTGTTAAAATGGTGTGGCAATGTCTAGCGTTCTTACCTCCAGAGCAGTAAACATGATGGCCATGGGAGCCCTCTTCCACTTTGTGCAGTGGTACATTTTTTCTTGGATTATGTTCTTGATTTTCCTCTCTGGCTTTGATTTTTAGCACTTTGAATAAAGTGCTAAAGCCAAGCATGCAGCTTTCTCTGTATGTACCTGGGGTTCAAGGACCCCACGAAGTCAGTGTGGGATTTGCTGGGGGTTTTTAGAGGTATGGTTAGCTGCACCCTGGCTGCATCCCGTCATGTCCTCCCCTTCAGTGCCCCTGCTGCAGACATCAGCCACCTTAGCATCCTCCTCTTGGCTGCCCCTCTCCATTTCTAATCCTACCTTATGAGCTGCATCAAGAGTTTCCTTGAGGCAGAGATCACTCGTAACCACAGACTATAGTTTGTTTCCTTTCTCTTTCGGTGAACGAGCTTCATTTTCTCACATTGATCTTTCTCTTTAAAATAGTGTGCCCCATCCACAACAACTCTGAAATTCTGGAGGGAGGACAGTGGAGGATGTGTAGATGAAGACAAGACTTAGGAAGCTGAGGTCAGGTGGAGCCCCTCTCCTGACAGAAAAAAAGGATGGTGTACAATTACCCATAGCCAGTGTAGGAGGCTGTGTACAGAGAATTTTAAGAGGGCGGTCAGATTAAGAATAGGAAACATCTGCTTTGCAACACAACACGGTGGTTACACAGGCAAGAGAGGATTGGTCTCTACTACCTCAGGGGAGGCCAAGTTACTTCATGCAGCAGCTTGGCGAGCACTTCTCATGGGGCCCTGCTGTCATGACAAACAACAGCCTTGGCCTAGAGACTCGAGATCCAGGCAGCTTCACTCACACCAGTAGTGGAGGAGAGTGTGGTACCAGTTCTGCCATCAATGTCTGTCTGTAATGGTCTCTATTTCCCAGCTTGGTTCCCAGCCTGTGGTGCTGTTGGGGCCTGGTAGGTCCTGCAGGAGGAGCCTAGGCCTTGGAAAGGAACCTAGGTCAGCAGGGGAGCCCTGGGGAGGGGGGGGGGATACTGGGCCCACAGCCCTACGCTCCTCTTCTCTGCTTCCTGATTGCTGTGAAGTGAGCAATTGCTTCTGCCCATGGTGGGTTTGCAGGCTCCACAGTCAGGGTCAGAGCATCACAAATAAGCCAGGCTGTGGGCCAGCACAGACCCCCTCCTTCTGAGCCTGTTAGCTCAAGACTCTATTGCAGGAACACAGATCGTCTGAGCACTGTGCCTTTTCTTTCACTTTCTGAGGCTGTGCTCGAGCATCTAGCCTAGTGGAGTGCCATAACACAAGTCACTGCAGCGTGGTTGTGCACACTTGTAATCCAGCACCCTGAAAAGGTGCAGCCACACAACTGTGAGTCGTCAGAATGGGCAGCTTAGCAAGAGCATGTCTCATAAAAGAAACAAACAAATGAAAAGACTGGAGATCTAACTCAGTGTGACAACCCTGAGTCCAACGACCAGGGCCCAAATTGATCACACAAGCAAATAATATCCTAGAAAACAAGTACAATTGTACAGTTCTGAAGAACAAGAAATTGAAGAATATAGCACTGACATCTTGGTGCTGCCTTAATATGTAGCAAAGGCCCACAAACCATGTTTTTTTCTTTTCTTTTCTTTTTTTTTTTTGGTTTTGGTGGAACTGGGGAATGAACTCAGGCTTTGCATTTGCCATGGAAGTGCTTATTCTACTGAGCCATCTCCTCAGCCCTCCAGAACATGTTTTATAAGGCGAATCATCTTCATGGACAGCTGGAAAAGTAGTCAAGCAGATGGGATCCTCCAGTCCCAGTTAGCTCCCACCTTCAAATCCCAGGAATGTGTGGTATTAGAAATTGAGTGTCAACACAAGACTTGGGGACGATAACGAAATCCAAGTGAGAAATAGGGTTCTACCAGGTTAGAAGAGCTTTGATTTGTGTAGCAAGTAGCCTCTTGCTTCTTCTGTATTGGTGACTTAACTTCCATGTTTTTTGTGTGTTGTCTGTGTCCAACTTTCTTCATAAAGGGAGGAGGGTGGGCTTCCTTGTTTTCTTCCCTAATGCCCTGTGTGTGCCCCACCAGCTCTACTCCTGTGGTGAATGAACTATTGGTGAACAGTGGGAATATGTTCCCAGTGTGACTGAAATAATTTAATTTACTCAAAAGCTACAAGTCTTAAAAAAGTTTTAATTGTTCAATTCAAGTCTGTCAGGCAAAAATGCTTTAGTTATTTTAAGTGCAAAGACTGTAATTATAGCTATAGTTTTTTCATCTTAAAATAGTATAATCCACTTTACTTTTCTCTACCATGTTTTGCTTGGTGATAACATGACAAGAACTGAAATTAAGATGAATGTGGGTTAATTTAAAAATTATGGATGTTGTCACCACTAAACTATATGTCATACATCCAAATGAGGGCAAGGTTATACATATTTTAAAATAGTAATATAATTTTAATACCTTTGCCATTAAAGATACCTAGTCTAACATTTTCTCTGAAAGTGGTAAGAAATGAATTTTTAGGGCTGGGCAAGTAGCTCAATGGATTAAAGTGTTTGCAAACAGGCTCAGGAGCTCAGGGTTCCATCCCCAGACCTGCCATGCCAGCACTCTCTCTGGGGCGCGCTGAGACAGTGACTGAGGCTAGGTGTGGTGGAGCACACCTATAATCCCAGCACTTGGGAGGCTGTCAACAGGTGGATCACTATGAGTCTGACCTAGTAATGAGACCCTGAGCATCCTGTAGACCCTTCTGCAAAATATAAAAAAAAAGAAAGAAAAATTTTCCAGACATTTTATAGTCATTCTAGGATATGCATATACATTTTCACATGTGGTGCATACAAGAAGCTAGTATTTCATATTTTATTTATTCATTTATCCTTCAAAACAGGGTCTCACTGTGTAGTTCAGGATGACCATGAACTCACTATGTAGCCCAGCCTGGCCTTGAACTCTTGACAATCTGCCTGCTTCAGCCTCTCGAGTGCTGGGATTAGAAACATGTACCACCATGCCAGCTAGTATTTTATATTTTAAGAATAATCAAATTTTTTGCTCAGACTACCAGATATAGGCAAGTAAGATTGATCAAACAATTACAGAAAATTTGTTGATAACAGTAGGTAATATAATAACCATTGTTAATTTCCTGTTCTTGTTTTGAAATTCTGCGCTATTTTTCTTGTTTTATATTTCTTTCTGTCTTTGTTCTTATTATTTGTTTTTACATTTTTCCTCTTTACAATGAAAAGGATAATCAAAGATATAATTAATGAAAAGAGATACATGACTATGAAGCTATTATTAAGCAACAGCAATAATTTATTCTGCTCCTTAGAAATAGAAACAACAATAATACTTATCAAACTTGATTAGATGATGAGACCTTTAACATCATATTCACTTCTATTTACATCTATCTATATCCTATGCAGTGTATAATAAATCCTCAATTGATCAAAAAGGATTTTCCATAAATTTACACTTATCTTAAACATTTAAGAAATAATTCTTTGTGGTCTAAACCTCCAGTTAGTCAGTGATAGGAAACAAAACCACTTAAAATCAAAGCCATTAGAAAATTGTAGGAGGCCAAGGAGATAGCTCATCAGAATAAGCTCTTGAATTCAATTCCCGGCACTGAAAAAAAAGCAAAAAAATAATGTTTCACTGTTTGTAAAAAAATTGTAGCAACAGCCAGGTGGTACCTAGCTGAGATCCCAGCACTCTGGGAGGCTGAATCAGGAAGGGTGCAAATTCTAGTCTAGCCCGAGCAACTAGCAAGACCTTCCCTCCAAATAAAAGAAAGTAAAAACAAATTTATTAAGGTCTGAGAGTGCAATTTAGTGGGAACCCCTGGTTTCATTACCCAGCATATCAAGGGAGAAAAATGAAGGCTTATATACTCACACAAATTTTTTTCAATTATTTCCTGTAATCAAAATATAAACCAAGGATCTTATGAAATCAAAATGACTCCTTTCTATTCGACATAGCATATTCAACTTAGAGAAATGGGGACCTTAGTGCTTTAGAAATTTCTAACATTGAAAATTTCATGTAAAAATGGAAGGCAGCTTTGCTTACCACTATACCACCAACGCAGGCTCATGTAGAAATGGTGTGAAAAAATATGCTCTAACTACTAACTCTAAGAACATTCGGAGTAAAATTATGTATAACGAAATAATTTCAAAGATAAGTGTATCGTTAATTTGATCACAAATTACTTAAAGTAGTTTCTTGTCTATTTTTCCTGGGGCATCTTTGGTGAGTTCTAGCACCGTCTTTATTGAACTTCCCTGGATGACAATGCAAGCATTTACTTAAGCATCATTCTAGGGAGACAGATTTACCTACTGTGGTGAGTAGCCCTAGGTCCATCTGACCTATTCACCAAGAAAGCAAGTGTTACTAGGGATTGGTGTATGAGAAGAATTGTGGTTGTCATAGTTTCTTTTTTTTTAAGATATAAAAATATCTTATTTTAGCCTTTGAAATAGCAATTAACTTTCTTAAAGTCAGTGGCTGATGCAGTGACTTTTTCCGTATTACCTGAAAAGTGAGTTAAATACCCTTTCTCTCCATAATTGCCTTGTAATTATTTTGTAAGTTTTGGGAATTTACATTTAATTGGCTGTGGAATTAGATGCATAACCCTGCATGTCCTTTAAGTTCCACTTGTTTTGTTTCTTTTGTACAGTTTAATCTCACAAGGAGAAGCCATTTGTCACAAGAAAAAAATGTTATTTTCCAAATTAAACAATGTGCTGCTCTCATCTAACCAATCACTTTCCCTGTTAGCTTTTTGAAGTTTCATTTCTCAAAAACTGTATTGGTGTTTGGTTGGTGGACCTTATGCTGGATGCGCACAGTGCGGGGGACAAAGGCCTATTCTGTTTCCTGGCTTTGAGCTCTTCCGGGCAATGCTCCTCAACAGGAAGTCCCATGGGCTCTGAGATATATGGTGCACCCCTGGCAGTCAGAAGCAGAGAAGCAGGGAAGATTCCGAGCGAAAGCAGTAGGCCCCTAGGAACCCCTCTCTCGTGCTAGTGTCTGCCTTCTGCGGCCAGGCTCCACTGGACAGGTCACCTACGGTGACACTTTGGTGGATCTTTCCTGCTGAATACAGCTCTCTCATGTCCAGTCACCTTCCATAAGTTCCACCACAGCAGACGTGAGACCATGAGAGACCTAGCACTCATCTGTTCACCTGTAAGCCGAGCCCACGACCACAAGTTTAGGAGAAGAGTCATTCTGATATTCTGGGGGTGCTGCTAATGTATTGCTGTAGTCCAAAGAGTCCAGACAGACCTACCTCGGTGGTACTTTTACATCCTCATGCGCCATTTTGGATGGCTAGCACTGCCACAGCACGCAGGCATCTTGGTCCCGACTGAGGGTCCAGCTGGGTTTATGTATGCAGGAACTCTGCCAGAGGCCCATGCTTGGCCTGGCGCTCTGCTGTAGCTCCTGTGCAGTTGTTAATAATATCTGAACAAAGACTGCACTTTCATTTTGTAATGAGCCTCAAAGACTGTATGGCCAGTTCTGTCTTATCCTATGCACATGCTCTGAATGCTTACAAGTAGATTTCTAACATTTAAAATGTGCTGCTCTACAGCACAAGTTATGTTCTTATTGGTAAATAAGTACTGCAAATAAGTGAGTTGGCAAACCCTAAACAGGAGAAGGAGTGAAGGAAGGCTACTTGGCTTTATATTGTCCAGTTTATTCATAGATAATTGAACGGAGTCCATGTTTGGTCAGCAGCATAAATGAACCCACTGAATTTGGGCACTTTGCTCTACTGCCACTGCCAAAGAACTGCCTTCAGATGTTCCTGCTGAAGCTCCTTACCTTTCCAAGAGATCATGCCAGTTCAGGGGCTTCAAAACCTCTGCATTTATAAGTGAGCCCCTTGTATCTGTACACAGTGGTGCAGAAGTAAAACTTGTTTACTTTGGATTTCAGTACTGTGTTCGATTAGGCGGATCTTGTTGTGTCAGTGCTGTGAGTGGATGCTGTACAACCAAATGTCTTCTCTACTCTCATGCCTCTATTGCTGTTCACTGCTCATGCTATGTCCAAAATATGTGAGCCATAGGCCTCTTCTCATAAGTTCTCTCAAATGCTCTACAGAATGCAAGCGGGTTTGTACATTCACAGCTTCTAGGGAGTAAGCTTCAAAGCATCTGTGTACTACTGCTTGTGCCATAGAAATGCCTTAGAGTGATTATAGGGTTCACATGCATACAACAGTAACTGCCTGCCATGCTGACTTCTACGCCAGTGCATTGGATTGGATGCTTCTGGAGGTGCCTCAGCATCTGGTCAGCTGAATGGTGGGGAGTTCGCAAAGGCTGGCCTTCCTCGATGATGCCCTTAGTCCAAATGCACACCACCATTAAGCTGTCTTTGAAGGCCGGTCTGAGAAGTTGAAAATTTCCTTGACATTTGCTGGGGTAGAACTTTTCTCTGCACTGTACCATCTTTAATTTCATTGCTCTAACAGAATAACAGCAGCAGCCCCTTTGGGAACTTCCAGGACACTGTACTTCACTGTGTGCATGCACCCATATGCATACGTTAGATGCCTGCAAAAATCCCCCTGGCTGCTGCTCTGGACCACGAGTGTGTTCTTCCAAGACAGACAGAGGGATAGGACTGGGTTTATTCCCTTTCCTTTGTATATATAATTGAATTGAGTCTAGGCTCAGTCAACTGTAAAAATGAATCTGAAATTAATATACACACATATATATACATATATAATATATATATATTATATATATTATATATATATATATTAATAAATACTACCCTCTTTATTCATCATGGTGGATGACCTAAGCTTCTCTCATAAGGAACTTGTTTACTCTGGTAGGTGGTCTGAGAACAGTTCAGTTTCTTTCTTTTTTTCCTGGTACCGGAATTGAACTCACCTTGCACTTGTGAGACAGCCCCTTGTGCCATGGAGCTATCTCTGTGGCTTGGCACAGTTTATCTCTGCTAAGAGACAGAAGCTCTAGAACAGCCTTCACCAGGAGAGAAGGCCTATGGATCACTTCTGACGGGGCATGGAGAGTCAGCTCAGTATGAGCAATAAAAATATTTAAAGGACAGAATTGCCGTCTTCCTCACAGATGACTGAGAAGAGGGAACTGATGGCGGTGAGGGGACATTTTCAACCCACAGGTGTGAGGTCAAGAGGGGGACCCATGGGCTGGGGCCTCTGTTGGGGTTCTGGTATCAGCCAAGCAGGTGCCTCCCAGCGAATGGGAATGCGTGGTTTAGAGCAGGGAGAGGTCAGCTCAGGAAAGCTTGGTGCAGCCACACCTTAGTTCCTGCGCGGTAGCCCCACAGTTCACGGGCTGTGGTTGTCTTGGGGCAAACCAGCCAGGTGACTATCTTGATAGGTCGCATATGGAGGCAGTGATCATGAGAAGCTGGAGAGACTGATCAGGAGGAGCTGGTGGGCTGGTGGCTGTGATGAAGGAGACCAAAGAGGGCCCACGTCTGAAATGATGAGGCAGACTGTATTCCCAATGGCTGTGGAGGCAACATGAGATTACAAGGGTTTATGAGAAGATGCTTGAGCAGAGCCGATGGATTCACCTCTGCAGCGCTGGTAAGTCTACCGTCTTTGGGGAGAGTGCTGGGGCTGAGGGCAGCACATAGACAGAAAACCACAGAAGCACACCAGGCTTCTCTGAAGCATTTAGCGAAGTAATTGTGATGTGTGCTTGTGATGCGATGCCCAAAGCCAGGGCAAGATCGTGCAATAGGTTAAAATGTATTTGACGTGCACACGCGGCTGGGGCACGTGCTTGGGGACCTCAGGTGGACTGGAAAAGCTCATGAGTGCGGAGCTCTCAGGAAACCACACACGTGTTCTCATCTAAGTAGTGGGGAGCAATGGGACTGTTCTGCTCAGATATTGCCTGGCAAATCCTAAAAAGCAAGATTCAAGAGAAATGATTCAAAGAACATTCATTATACTCCAAATGAAAGACCAAAATTATTTGTAGGGACTTAATAACAATAATAACATTTATCTTTAAATAAAGTGAAACTAATAATATCCAGCATCCAACTGAAAATCATCTGGTTGGCCAGAAAATATGAATCATAACACAGAGAACAATCAACTGAAACTGTTTCACTTTCTCTTAGTGCTATAAATAGCATATAAGGGCAATTATATCATTATCATTATTATTATTATGATCATTATTATATCTTTTGTGTTTTAGTGGGCAAAGCATGATGCAGATGAAACATTCATTGTGTGGGAGAATGCTATGCTAGATAGGCTTAATGAGTTGGCGTCTCAGTTCCTATTCCCCTCCTTGCTGGATGACGAATACCAGACACTCAAAATGAAGGAAGGAAAGGCTTATTTAGCTCACCGTCAGTGGAGGTTTCAGTCCGTACTCAGCTCCCTCCAAGGCACATAGCGCTGGGCAGACAGCAGCCTTCCATGGAGTAGCAAAGCAGAGTGAAGGCAGTAGCCAAGCTCAGGCAGTGGCCCAGCCTCTCTGCTCTTTACACTGTAAAGCAAATTGCCCGCCCCAGGGCAGGTGCAGCATCCACACCCACAGTAACCAATCACAAGGTCCAGAAGCTGCCCTAGGACTCCCTGAGGCTCTGGGGGGACACCTATACACAAACTCTAATGATGGCACATTGAAGAATAAAATATTAACAAATTCAAGTATGTTGTAATAAAATTTATTCCAAATAAAGAATATTTTAAAGTGAAAATCCTCAAGGATCTGAGGGAAAGCTACAGGTGGTCTAATAATAATTTCATAGAGTGCCTAAAGGAGAAAGTATGAAGTAAGTGAAGAGCCATCTGCCTGTTTTCTTCTATTAATGCTTTATTTAGATCACTCCCCACTTGTCCCATCTAGTACCTCCTCACTAGACCTATCTAAGGTCAAAGTCAATCTGCCTTTGGGTAACCAGCTTCAAGGGTCTGAGAGAGAGGCTTCCCATAACTGCAAGTAAAGTCTTCCACAGTAGATTTCCTCCTTGGCCCACACCCCCTGCACTTTGCATTTCTCCATCTATAGCATCAAAGGAACGAGCCACTCACTCCACACAGCTCAAGCTTTTGCCACCTCCTAAAAAGACCTCTCTTCAAGCCAGGGAGATAGCTCCACAGTCTAAATGCCTGTCCGGCAAGCGCAAGGGCCCAGGTTTGATCCTGGGTACAGCATGCCATGCCATCCCTGGAACCCTAGGCATGGCAAGCCAGTCACTAACACCAGGTGCAATGGCTTATGCCTGTAGTCTTAGTGCTGGGGAGGCTGAAACAGGAGGATCACTCATTACAAATCTGAGCCGCATAGCAAGACTGTGTACCAAATACATAAATAAAAAAAAAGACCTCTCCTCTATGAGATGGGTGTGGTAGTCACAGATACTTTGTAATGCCCAGCCTCCTTGTGGTCTCTTGCACACAACCAGCATGCTCATTGTCCTCATTGTACTATACATGTCCTCTTACAAATGGAATAAGCACCTTGGACAGGTGCTCCATCCACCTGAGCGGGTCACATCATGGGTAGGACTCGCTGTACTTTCTGAACCATAGAGCCGGAACAGGTCATTTCTTTGCCAGCATTCTGAAGCCCATGTTGAGACCTTCGATTTGTGAAGCTGAAGAATACAGGTGTAAGAGAGTTCCCAAGAAAGCTCTTGTAAAATAAACCCTGAGAGACAAAGACTGCCGCTATGGAAATACACACCACAGCAAAGTCCCTTTCCAATTATTTCAATAATTGTGTAATAAATGTAGACATACTGCTGGCAAGTAGAATTGGGCTAAATGTTTAAATATTCATATATGCTATGATCTTTAATTAAAATATATGACCTGAACACTTCTCTTACTATAAGAAAAATGATATTCTGAATGTTACAGAGAATATTGAAATACAATTTCTAAAGTAATTCTCCATGAAGGTCAGAATTTGAGCAAATTTTCACTTTTCAATAATGACATTTTAGTCACAGAATATGGTTTGGGACAAAAACATCATGTTTAATATTCAGGAGTTGGATTATTTAATAGCTGCATAAGTACATGTAGTAAACTGAATCCGATCTCATTGTTGTAGGATTAACACTAACCACATTGTGAGAATTAAACATGGATGCAAAAACATGGGCACTTCTGCATTGCTAAACGGGGTCCTGAGACTGGGATGCAACAACTTGTATGAGTAGACTGTGGCACGTGTGCTGTCAGGTAACTCCCAGCTTAGAGGTGGTGAGTTTCCATCTGGGTGTCTGGGAGACCTGAGCTGCCACTTTGGAACCCTGACTCCCATGTCTGCACTAAGAATGCTTCCTGGAAGGGATGGAAGAGGAACCACCTAAATCCAAAGGAGCACAAGCACAGCCACCAGCCAGGTGCCACAGCATAACCCAGGTGATGCTGCACAGAGAAGAAAATCGTCACCAAGCCTTTTCCAGCTACTTGGTCTACACAGCTTAACTACATCATGATTTTAAACTTCTGTGTAAGTAAGTAAACTCCCAACCAATCAAACTGCAGACAAAATGAGAAGAAACAATGGTGAAAATGAAGACAAAATAATGAGGACTATATTGGGGTTGGATTTATTGCACTGTACCCTACGCCATTCCCACATTCTCTTCAAACAAAGAGTGTTATTATATAATGTTATTGAAAAAGACCATGACCTGTCTGTTCATATCATAACAAGGCTTCCCTAGAGATGCTATGTGCTCCACTGAGTTGGCATTTTGGCCTTGCATTTACTAATACTGCAATGTTATATGATAATGTGTGGGACACTGAGGAACTGAAAATTAAACTTGTCTCACAGAAAGCAAGTGAGTTCTTTCTGGTAGAAAAAATAACCTCAAAGATGGTGGTTTCATTGTTCTCTAGAACAGCAGCTGTGTCCTGGTGGTTACTCTAAAGTCTTTTCCAGCACTCTTTCAATGACTAAATGTCTCTCTTCCTTTCTGGAACCAATTTTGCAATTTTCAACAAGCTACATAGATTTTTAGAACGTGAAACTTTAGATTTTAAAAGTAAAACCTCCTCTTCATATCTTGAAATCGACTCCTCCATCTCTACCAGGGTAATCACCCATGACTGGGACTGCTATCCCTGTATTTATTATTCTTCAAAAGTAAAGGAGATTTACAACCTATATATGTATTCAAATTCTAAGAAGTTTCAAGATGTCTTAAATCTTCTACCCAATGAAAATATAAACTATTTTAAAGATAATATATATATGAGCAATATATGAATATTGCTTAAAAATTGTTTTATTCAGTCAAATGTTTAGTTGATACTTTGCTATGGAACATGGATGGATCTCATTTCTTCTAAATTTTTTTATAGGTTGACATTTTTGATAAAATTTGGTACAGTGATGCCTTATTTGGAGGATGAAAATTTAATTTATAACCAAGTTTCTTTTTATGAACATTAAACACCCTTCTAGGGGGAGGCACTTTTGTTTGATATGGTAATTATCTTTGAGAGATAATTTCTTAGAAGCCCTAGATCACAAATGCTGTACATCTTAATAAACACCTTTCCAGACATAACTTACTAACTGACATATTCTTCCCAAGAAGATATAAAGTGCACATTTCCCTATGAACTTGCCAAAGCATTAGTTACTGTGATGTTCTTAGTTATCATCAATCTGATAGGCTTAAATATTTTCATTTAAATATCACTGATTAACAGTAATTTTGATTCTTTTTCAAAATTTTGCTGGCCAATCACATTTATTCTTTTTTAAATAAAAAAAGGTCTACAGCTCAGACCTTGCTTCTTTGTGGCTGTGTGACTATTAAGGCTCACTTATAGCATGGCTATTAACTCTCTGACATCTCTATGTGTCTTTATCTACCTCTATCTATGCTGTATACATTTTATACATAATTTGTCTTTCTAATTTATTAGGCAACTTTACTCTTCTTCTCATACTGTTGGCTTAACAGTCACTTTTATTTGATTTGGTTTTCATATTCAGTTATCTAATCTGCAGCCTTTTACTTCACAATTTCTAGCATTCACATATTGCTGGAAAAGATCCCGGTTTGAAACACTGAAAAATGCAATTCCATTTGACTAATTACATGTTTAGTTTATTTTTAAGACTAAAAGAAAGAAAGAGTCAGAAAAAGTGACCAAAAATCACAGAATGAACGGGTTCCAGCTTTATTGTTGCCAGATTTGCCTGACAGGTTTAGATCATTTCTTCTGTGCATTTTACACTTAGTGGTTTCTGAAGCCACCTTTGTTGCATTCTAAGTTCCCATATGGACTTAGCATGTCCACAATTTTCTTATATATTTAAATGAACATTATTAATAGATTATAAATCAATTTGGATTAAATAATAAATTTATACTTGAATTCCGTTTTAGCATACCATTTTAGTTACCTAAAGATCCCTGTCTTATAACAGGGAATCTAGCAAAACAATTTGTTGCCTCATTCCAATATTTATATCTTTTGTTGCTTGATTATCTTTCCTTTATCTAAATTTAAAGAAAATCCAGTAAGTGTTGCATCCCTGAGAAAAATCTCTGGCTTTTACATACGTGATTTTCAAAGTTTTTGCTAAGTTCAACTGTTACTCATGTTTCTTCTTATTTGTAGGTGATCAAATGAAATTAATATTTCAAAATATCTTACATAATGAAGTTACTATTACTACTCCATGAATAATAATGTTTGAATAGCTAAGTATAACCCCTCCATGTTACATGCTTATGAATCAATGCATGAAAATAGTTTTTTATTGTTAGCTCTAATCTGAATAGTTGAACAAGAACATGTATATAATTCGGTACATTTCCAATATCAACTCATGGGACTTTTTTTTTTATAATACTGAGAGATTTTCCTGAAAGTTAAACAGTTTTTGATTAATGCTAATATATGTTGTACATTTGATTCCAGATTTACTAAGGGTGAAAATCTATATTAATTAATATCTGTGCTATTCATCCACTCTTTCAGAGCACCATGACATTATGTTCCCAGCTTGTACATGTTACTGTAGCCAAAAATATATCCTCTAGGACAGCATACTGTGGTTCTTGCTCGAATGCAGTTGTCTTCTTCCAACTGGATCAGTTTCAGAGGGTAGACCAAGTGAGCCCCCAGCTGCATAATGAAATGGTGCATTGGAGCATCCCTTTATTGTTTCAAAAGCCCGTGCTCAGTTAAAATGAAAACAGTCCCTTGCATAACTCTGGAATTTGCAAAGAATCAAACACAGGCTCTGCTAGTGTTTTACTTACATGTTTTGGTAATTTTGTAAGCAGGATTGCAACATATAGCGTGTCTGCTGAAATGATCAGTCCAATCAAATCAGAATACAACTTTTGAACAGCAAAACAGGATAATGGTCATGGAGCACGTGGGGGAGGAGGCAGCGTGTGAACAAAAGCACTGCGGACTTCTGCTCTAACGAAGATACTCTGAAGACGCTCCCCGCGCACAACGCGTTCTCGTACAGACTTTTTTGATCTGGAATGTCTACTTTTAATAAAATGAACTGAGAGGCAGATCAGCTAGCTTTCCAAGTGTCCAGCCTTTTCTTTGTGGAGAAAGAAGCCTAAGGATTTATCTTCCAATCCTACTGTTTTAAAGCACGAGACGGGCTTGCCTGCTTTGTAATCACCAGTTTCACTGTTGCCCCAGTTTACTCTGGAACGGGCCTTCTGCTCCTCTGAGTATCACAAGCCAGCCCAGGCTCTGGAGCCATCCCACAGCCCAGGCTCCTTCCTTTCCCATGGCCTCTGTGAGAAGCCGACAGCCTCGTCTCTCACTGCATCCACTATTAATTTTCACTTCTCATTATTATACCTTTAATTCTATCTTACCCATTTATTTCTAGTTCTTTACAATTCTCTCCCCAGCTACAAAGCATTATCTCCCTTTTATTATGATTTTCCCCTAATCATCTTCTATTATCTCTTATTTTAGTACTTGGCTTTCCCCCTTTGATGTCTTTTGGTTTGAACTTCAGGTAATTTGACCCTTTTTGTTAATTCTTTCACTTAGCACAGACCTATTATCTATTCTCCTTCTCCCCGATCCATCTTTCATCTTTTCCTATATATTGAAATTCGTACAATGGTATGGTTTAGCTGAAGTTGGCAGGGTGATGAGCTGAGCGAAGCTGTCAGAGGTGAACAAACAGGCTTTTATGATGAAAGGCTGCAGCAGAGCACACACGAGGTGAAAAAATGAAAAAGCTGCTATTACAGGATTTAGGGAATTGAATGTGCATGACTTGATTCCAAAGGTGGGGGGCCAGCGCACTGAGTAGGTAATGACATCATGACAAGAGGAAAGCACTATTTATCTCATCAAAGCTAGGTGAACTTAAATGCTAAATCACATAAAGCATGCTTTCTAAAATAGTTTGTGGAAGATTAGATCAGAAAGCCAAGCTCTGATGTCCATATTCCCGCAGCAAACGCACGGGGCTCAGGGCTGGAGCTGACCTGTGAGGCAGGACCGACCGCTCACCACTGGTTTAATCTTTTTCTTTTGACATTTATTTTTTTCATCTATAAAACACAGTTCATAGAATGTGTTGCAATCATTATGGAGCCCTGAAGTCACAAACTTTGCACATTTATCTGTGCAACAAGGCCGGGAAGACAGGGCCAGAGTTTGTCACCCACATGTCCTTAGCTTAGGAGATTGCTTAACATACACTGATTTTGGCTCATACTTTTACCTCTAAGTTATATCTAGAAGGAAAAGACCAAAACACTGAAGAAAGCTTTCAGACAAAGATGTTCAATACAGTAATTTCTGCAAATAAAAGTTTTGAAGCAATTAAAATATTCAATAATAGAAAGTGTTAAATAAGTTGGCTTAAAAGCATATTGTTGCTATAAATGTGCTTGGAAGTAATTGTGGCATAAAATGTGTATGTAAAACATACGTTCCAACACTGTGTAAATAATTTGTCATGGAACACTTAGAAAAAACCCTATGAAGGTGCCTATCAAAATGTAGTGGGAGTATTTCATTCAAAGTAGAGACTTTGAAGAATCAGGATGAGGAGCAAGTAGCGATCTAATATACAGCATAGACACTGTAGAGTACGTCATGACATGGTATGATTGAAATCTCCTAGGACAGTAGGAAATCACATTTTGGTTCTCACCAGAAAAGAACCAAATTTAAAAGAAAAGAAAATAAGAATGGTGACCATGTGAACTGTGCATTACTTTGCTTGAATACACATACACACACACACACACACACACACACACACACATCTGAAAACACCATGCTGTACACCTTAGACACAAACATATAATAAAAATTATAAATGCCTTAGCACTTTCAATGGGTTTGAGTGTTTCAATTGTGTTCTCAATTTTTGTGTAATAAGATTTTTTTTTAAATAGAGAGAAGCAGCTACCCTGTTTTACTAAATTTTGTGTAGCTCATTAGGAAATTCCCTGCATTCTTATAACATGGCAGGATCTTATTTCTAAACAACAGATGACTTAATGGAGAGCTTACAGCTGTCAGGATAGAACTCAAACTAAACCAAACCAAATCCAAAAGCAGGTACATTTTACCTAGGAGATTGTATTTATGACCCTTGATTTTACTTGTTAATACCTTGTTGCTTGTTGTGTTATATAACACCAGAGTAAAGCTCTCCTTTGTTTGAGGTTTGATTTGCCTAATAATGTCCTCTGTCCCCCACCCCCACCTCCTGGGGTCTTCCTCCGGTTGGGTTGGTAGCCTTCTCTTCACATGTGACACTTCCTGATCTCAGTCTGAATAAAGTGTGTGTGTGTGTGTGTGTGTGTGTGTGTGTGTGTGTGTGTGTGCACATATGTAGCACAGTCCTCTCTGCCCTGCATGCCTCTCCTCTGCTAATTAAAGCTCTCTGTGTGCTCCAATTTCAACATCTTTTCCTGAGGGAAAAAAAAGTAGATCTATAAATGCACTGATGTGGGGAAAACCAGGTGGAAAACGGGGAAGGAGGAGAAAGCTTGCAACGCTGTTACTCCAAGAGAGGCCGTAACACAGACAATGAAAATCAGGGCTGTTCTTGATTTTTATGGAGTCTGATACTAATCAAAAGTTATGGTTACCTTGACAACCCTCTAAGCTACTGAGCATCTAGGTAAGAACAAAGCTGTTACTTTATTCTCTTTCACTATGCTGTGAAGTCAGGGAAAATTAAATTATGTTAAGGATAGATCACACTCTCCCTTTCTTTTGTAGATGTCATTAAAACAACATAATTCCTTCTGTCTCTTCATTTTCTCAGGTCATTATGCACTTTTCCCAGTGACACAGTAACTAAGAAAATGTTAGAAACAGGAGAGGATTTTGTAAGAGTCCAATAGAAAGCACAAGCCAATGGAGATGCTATGAGAAACAGCTCAAACTTTTCTCCACTGCTCACTTCATTTATAAAATCCTTTGAAGGAGTTTCTTCACTACATTTCTTCTTTTCAGAATACTGACTTCTAAGAATGCAGAAATACACCCAATAGTAGAAATGGCTGGGGCTTTAGAATCAGCATCCCATGCATTTGGCTGCTCCACAGAATGGAGCCATGACAGCCCAGAGATTGCCTTGTGCAATCTTGTGCCGTGTCCTCTCCCCTGGAAACTGATACTCCAGTGGTAGGACCCTTGGTCCCCACGTGGTCCTCAAGTGTGGGCAAGAGCACCAGCACTGGTGAGACAGGGGACACCCAGGTCCTACTGCTCTGCATTCCCCAGACCTACCCAGCCCTCTCCTGCAGTGATCTGTCCCCCGGTGACCACTTTACACATTACAGTTCAAACCACATGAGTGGAAAACTTAAATTGCATCTTGATTCCTGGCAAGTATTCAACATTGTCCACTTCTGCTCTTCTTTATTTAACAGACAGAACTTCATGCTCATTTCCAACTGAATGGACCCTGTTTTGAAGGCTGCTTTCTGAGTGGCTGTCATTCATTTCCCTCTGACACTGGATTTTCCCAGAGCTGATGACCTGTTAGTTTCTGCATTTGAAGACTTTAAGCTAGCATCAAACCCAACATATGCTCAGTGAGAAAAATTAAGTGCATCATTATCTAATAGAAATGTTCAGATTTTGAAGGTTTTTTATTACAAATTATGCTGAAATCTAAACGCTGGAGCCTAAGAGAACACAGTTATGCTAAAGTCACAATTAAGTAGGATAAGCAAGTTGAAATATGAGGAGATTTTTTGAGTCAAGTCCAAATTTTTGCAGAGACAGACCAGGGTCTTTGGGAGATTTGGGGCCACATTTCCATCCTGCCTTTGATCCTCTCTCATAAGTTACATGATATCATTTATAAAACTGTCATCGTAATGCTGTGTCTAATCCAGAGCCACTGAGACTAGAGTTACATCTTCCCCCTTACTGTGGGGAGAAATAATTGAGCTGTAGATAGACACACATCTGGACTCAGATATACCTTTATGAAAACCCTTTTAACCTTTCAATATTTTTCTATTATCCATCATTCATCATATCTCATTTACAAGGATTAGGAAAAAATCCTGAATTATTGAAGAAAAATGAAGTCCATTTATTACTGTCCAAGAATGTATACTGAATCAGGTCAGTCATTAAAGCATTTCCAGGTAGAGATCTTAAAGATCCGCTCTCTTCCACACCAAAGGTTGACATTCTTGCCCAGGGAAGGTGGCCATGTAACAGGGTGGCCCTGATGCTGGACATTTCTCTGAAACCTTTAATTTATGTTCTTTCACAATGTCTATTCATCGAGAAAAGTGGCACACACAAATTTAACATCTCAAACATTCTCAATTCAAAATTGAGAAACTAACAAATTGAATATTATGGCAGTCATTTTCTTTTTTGTAAAGAAGGACAGATAGGGATAAGGACAGCAGACAGCGCTGGTGGCACTTCTTGCCTTGGCAGGAGCTGTGCAGAACCATCTTACACATCTGACCCTAGCCTCAGGGCTGTGGGCCTCTGTGCCACTGGCTCTTGCAGTCTGCTTTCTAGGAAAGCAGGGAGTTTACTCACTGACTTCTGTATCTCAGTAGTTAGAGCATTTCTTGAGTAAATAAGACTAGAAAGCTGATTTGTCCACTGCTTCATGGTGCTTGCAAGAACAGGGTTTTCCCTAGGATGGCCCATCCTAATGACATCCCTGTCTCCTCACAGGTTTGCTGAAACAGTACTTCCCTGGGCTTCGGGACTGTGGGACAGTGTCTTCCAGGACTGCAGCTCTGAGAGCAACTTTCCCCACCAACAGAAGCCTATTCCATTAGTCGGATAGCTGCACTAATGAGCTACTCTCATGTTTTCTGTATTAATAAGTTGCAAAGCCTTTCTTTAGAGCAAGAGTGTTAAACACCACATGTCTACAGGGACCAAGAAGAAATTTGAGTAGGGGGGAGTGTCATCCAAGTGTCTTCAAGCAGATGGCTTTAGTGCTGGCTTAGAAACCAATTGGAATAAATAGTAAAATATTACATTAAGCTACTTTATTTATTCATTTATTTTTTATTATCTTTTCTTACAGAAACTTAAACCATGAAAGCATCACACGGGCAAGTGCAATACAGAAAACTAACCTGATGGATTTGTCAAACTCCAGATTTGAGTTGCACAAATTTGGCTTTGTGAAAGTTGTAAAATTAGGGTGCTATACTTTTGCTGTATCCTCTGATTCCCTAACTCTTTTCGGCCTCCATTTTTTTCTATTCTAGTTAATTTTTGTAAATTACCAGTTAGCATTCATTCCTCTTGGGCTTTTCAAATATATGGATGTTAATTCACATGAGGTTTTATGATATAATTTTTAGCTTGCAGAATTTATTTAATACAATCACAGTTTTCCCTTGCATCTTCTATTTAAGTATCTATCAAGCTACCAGATATTTTCCTGAAATCTACAGAAAAGATCAGTAATCTGAAAAGCTGATTTTTTAGGAGAAAGGTCATATGATGAACATTTAATGAACAAGTTTTATAGAGTATTATTGTAATTATAAGAATTTTTCTAACCACTTTTTCAATCGTTGTCTCATTTAATCCCCATGAAATAATAAGTACACTTGAAATATACCATGAATATTTAAAATAATGTATTATAGTGAAAGACACTTCAGCATGAATCTTCCTCAAAAGCCTCCTCCTCCTTGAGCACACCTGTCGCAGCCTCCTTGCTGCTTTCTGAAGCTGCTCTGGATGCCCTCTTTCAGATCTTTATGGCATGTGATTAAAAATATGGTGAGTGCTGCTGACACGTGCTAGCTGACTGGAAGGCAGATGTGCAGAAGTGAGGAGATGGGTAGTCATCCATCCAGCTGACTAGCCAGGTCTTGCACAGCACAGAGCAGTTCCGGCCTTTCCCAAAGTCAAAATCACTCTGAAAGGGGCATGGAGGCTACCAGGAGAGTGGGCCTAAAGACATCCATGGAAAATGACTTCCAAACCCTTCCGGGTAGTGACATTCGTGATGGGCTCAGTGTGCTTCACTGAAAATGAGGGCGAGTATTTTGAAGTGGGTTAACAACAGTGTTAGTAGTTTTACTATCGGATGCTTAGAAGTTTATTCTTTGGTGAGAATGGTTGATGATAAATCTCTGGAACTTAGTAGAACTTGCTTTTTTTTTTCTTTTTCTTAACTATCTTTCTTTCTTCTCTGAGATTTCTCTTTTCCAAGATGAGTGCCTCAGATCCCTCAGCTGTTCTTCATAGTACACAGTTTCACTCTCATTCCTAGGCTTATTCTTCTTTAAGGTGTCTTTCTTTTATAGACAGATTTTGCCTTACCCTATACTTTATAGTCATTGGCCACAGCAGGAATCACATGATCACAACCTAGCCAACCAGAATTTTTCTATGTGGTTAATGTGTTGGGATTGAGGGAAAATGAAGCTCTCTGTCCTTGCAACACCAGGACTCAGACTTTAGGTGGCCACGCTTCTCCTAGTGGTGAAAGTCTATGTGAATGAAAGATGAGAGGAACGTACAAAGGGAAGCAAGTATGGTGAGCAAACAGGAGAAACTTCATAGATCTGAGACTGTTCTCCATTCTCGAAGTCCAGCTTCGGGTCCAAAAGATACCCAAGAGTCCTTTCTCAGCTCTGAGGCTGAAGCATCCCTTGTTGCAACCTGTCACAAAGGAAATGTTGCTGATGGATTCAGCCTATAGCTGCCAGCTCTGATGCTGAGAACCAAAAATACTGAAAGAGGAAGCAAGTCACCTCCCTTTCTTCAGGTTTCTTCTCCTGAAATACAACCTAAGAAACTTCTAATTTTCTTAGCAGCTATGTTAACATACTTGCACAGAGCTTATTCTGGAAGAAAATATGTATATTTCCTATTGAAACTGATTACTAAGTTGAGGTTTCTTTGGAGCCCGATTCTATGATAGGACTTATGTTTTTCTCCAGATTTAACTTAACTTGCAAATTTAAAATTCTTGTCCATGATGATTTTGGAAGAATAAATTTTTTTTCTGAAAAAAAATTTTAAAAATGCCCATACCATTGTTGATTTTGAGAATAAAGCTCATGTCACAGGAGAAACACAATGCCAACAATACAGTAAGCACTCAAGTGTGGTAACTATTATTTTTAAAAAGAAAGGGTCCAAAACCAGAGATATTTGAGAACATTGAAGACTGAATAAACTCATGAATAAGAAGCAGTGATGTGGTGTTCAGGCACCGACAGCCCTATTTCCCTGTACAATCATCTGAGTTAAGGCTCCACTGCAACTGTGACAAATACCTTGTTAAATTCAGATGGAAGTCATCTACTTTTGTCAAATATTTGTTCTCATGAGAATGAACTCATTCCGACCTGACTCATTCTTATTTGTTCTTCATTTTAATTTAATTTTATTTTAATTGATGTATTATAATGTTTGTACATATTTATAGGGTATCACATCACAGTTGAATACAATGTGTAATGAGTATATCAGAGTAATTAGCATTTTCATCAATCCACATATTATCATTTCTATGTCTTGGGAACCCACTAACTTTTCATATTGCAATAAAGGCTTGATGAAAACTGAAGTTGCCTTACTTTTCCCTACAATTTTGTTTCTACAATTTTCCTTCCCTCCAACTGATTTGGCGCCCACTTTTCAACTTCCAACTATCTGCTCTCCTTCCCTTTCTCCCCTCTACTGGTCTATAACCTATTCTGCATACATGTAGGACCAACTTCTTACCTTTTGTACACTTGGTAAGAACCTGTATTATTATTTTCTATGCCTGACATTTCATTTAACATAACAAACTTCGGTTGTATTTATGGTGCTCCAAAGGGCAGACTTCCTATTGGTATGGTTGAATGATATGCTATGTGTATATACACCAAACTTGTAAACTTTTAATCTGTCAGTGGACATCTCAATTGATTCTATACCCTGGTTATTGTGAATAATAGGACCATAAACATGGCCACATGGGAATCTTTTGTTATTAAAGCCCCATGTCCTTTGAATGAGTACATATTTATAGGGTATCACATTATAATCGAATATAATATGTAATGATTATATCAGAGTAATTAGTATTTCCATCATGATTGCTGGATCATACAGCTTTTCCATTTTGAGTTTTCTTTGTAGATTTACTACTTTATGTACCCCCAGTAGTGCACTAGGGTTTTCATTTCTCAGGATGCTGGAGTTCTCACCAAAAATTTATTGACAAGAACCATTCTTCCTGGGGAGAAGTGGATTTGCATTTGCAAATGGTTAGTAATACCAAAACTTTTAGCAGTGTACTTGTTGGTCATTTGTATGGTTTCTTTTGAGAAATACCCATTCTGATAATGTGCTTGGCTGGGGAGGTAACTTGGTGGTTTATCCACCTGCCTGGCAAGCTCAAGGTTGTGAATTAGACCCTAGGCAACATGTGCTGTGCTGGCCCTGAAACCAGGCATGGCATTGCATGCCTCTAGTCCCATTTCTGGGGAGGCTGGGAAAAGATCACCACAAGTCTGAAGTGCATAGCGAGAGGCTGTATCGACAATAAATTCATCTTATTATTTTGGCCCTGCATTAGATACCTCATTTTTACACTTTTCTGCTGGATGGTTAAGATCGAGATAGAGTAAAACCTATGTACCAAAAGATTTAGCTTTTGTATCTGATGATGTCAGTGAAGTCCCCTCAGGGTTTATCTTGTAGTCCTGTACATTATTCTGTAGTTCCTTTGTCTGTGTTATCCATATGGATGAGTCACGGCCAATGCTTGACCAGTTTGCTCTCTGTGAGAGCCTGAGAGAAAGTTTTCTCTCCAATGTGACTCTCCCAGGCACACTATAGATCATTAATCTCTTTCCTCTGTGGCTCTATAATCTCCTTGATCAGAAAATTTGGGGCTCAACTGAGTTTCCTGATGTTATAGTACAGGTTCTCCTATGTCCTGAGTCTTCACTGACCTTGAAAGGCTAGGGCCAAAATGTTGGCTGTTCTTGCGGTTCTTCTATTTTTCCAATTTTGGTCTGTGAACTTAGGTTGTTAACCATCCAGAAGAAAAGCTCCTTAGTATTCTGCAGCATATGCCATTCAGTTTGCCCTAACTATCTGACTCAGTTCTTTTTAGTTGTTGTTGTACATTTCTATTTGTACTTCTTCATTTGACTTCTTATACGAGTGAGACTATACAATAGTTGCATGTGTGTCTGGTTTGTTTCACTTACAAGTAAATGTTCTAGTGGCATCCACTTCAATATAAATGCTTCAAGTTTATAATTCTTAATAGCTGAGTAATACTCCATTATATAGAAATACCACATATTTTTCAACAATTCCTTATGATGTGTGTGTATAAACAGTACAGTTAGGATAAATATGCTGTGCTTCTGCATAATTCTATGAGAAGCAAGATTTGCACTAATGGTGGTTGGACAGGATATTATGTCAGCTTCTAGTACTATGGACAACCACTAGGAAGATAACAAGGTAGAAAGTATTAAGTATTGAATCTGTGATATAATTCAGGTATAAAAAATAAGATACTTAAACAGCTACACTCTCTTAGTTCACTGATTAGAGACATCTGCTACAATAATGTCTGTAAGTATAATAGCATATATGCACCTTGTATGATACCAAAACATTATGAAAATAGTTTGTAATGTATTAATTTATTGAATCTGTCCTGTTAATTTGTCTTGAAACTGTCTCATTGCTATTTGTTTTTCAATAAAATTTTTTTTTAAAAACAATACATTTGTGGCAAAACTGACAATGTGCTAAACTTTAATGAATTATTTGAACTTCCTGTCATTTTAATTCCTTATGTAAGGACACTAATCTCCAGTCAAGCAAGTCATCTTCAAAGTTTTCTTCTAGTCAGCAGGTTTTCCCTAGCGTTTTCAGTCTTCTTTGCTGTAACCTTTCTTAGCTCAACATAGCTTGTATTTTTAGGAAAGGGTCTAAAGGGTGTTAAGGGTCTCACTACTAGCTGGGATTACAAGTGTGTGTCACCACACCCAGTCTCAGTTGCCACCCCAGGGGGTGTGGCCAGCATGGCAGGCCAGGGGTCAAACCCCTAGCCCCTGCACCTGCCTGCAGGTGCTTTAATCTGCTTATCTATTTGCTGGCCCTTACCTATATTTTCTTTTAGGTGTTTTAGGTCTATATTTAGGTCCTTTGGCCATTTTGAAGTGATTTCTGTGTATTATGAGTAATAAAGTCTAGTTTTATTTATATATTGCTATATCTATCTATCTATCTATCTATCTATCTATCTATCTATCTATCTACCTACCTATCCACCTTCCTAGTCTTCCCAGTATTACTTGTGGAAAAGATTACCTTTTCTAATGTATGTCCATAGCACTTCTGTAAAAGTCAACTATCTGCAAATATATGGGTTAAGTGGTAGACTTTGTATCCTCTTTCATGTTCTCTATGTCCATTGTTTGCCAGTGTCATGCTCTTTTGATTAATGTAGCTTTGTAATACATTTTAAAGTCAAATTTTGTGATGCTTCCAGCTTTGTGGGTTTTCTGCTCAGAATTATTTTAGCTATTCTGGCTCAATAGTGACTATAAAAATTTTATGATCCTTTTATGTAGTGGTGTGAAAAATTCAGATCTCATATCTGCCATACATTGAAGGATCAGACTCCACTGCTTGGCACACAGTAAGGTGGGAGGAGCTTTGATAGGTTGAGTTAGCAGCAAAAAGTTAGGTCATCAGAGGGACTGGGATTAAACCCCTTCTTATCTTTCTTTTATCTTTGGCTGCCTAGAGCTGTGGTGTCTTGTCTGCCATGCACTCCCCAATATGACTTTCTGCCTTGTCATGCATGAGAAGGCCCCAGGACAAAGTGACATATGGGTTAAAACTTGAAGAAGCATTACCCAAAATAGATACACCCACCATACAACTTGATTTATCTCAGGTAGTTTTTCAGCAATGAAAAGCTTAGTACCACAAATGTCATTGGTGTTTGGATGGGATTGTGCTGAATGGGTATATTGATTTAGATACTTTACACATTTTGAAAGCACTAACAGGTGCCTGGTAGAGCACCATGATCATATAGTGGCTAGTACTCTGCATTGTGAAAGCATTAACCATTCCTATCCATGAACATGGGATGTCATTGCGAAGTCTTTACAAAGTTTGGAGTGTATCCTTTGATTTCTTTTTTCAGTGTTTCAAAGTTTTCATTGCAGGGCTCTTTCACTTTCTTGGCAAATTTTTTACAGCTTTTGTTTTCTTTGTAGATATCATATATCAGACTGATTTCCAATTTCTTTTTCAGCCAGTTTGTTACTGCAATATAAAAGCTGTGATGCTGTTTGAATGTTGATCTTTCCTAGGCTGTTTCTTTCCTCTAACATATGCAATATCTTGGAGAGGACCCAGTGCTCATGAAGGAAGTGTGTCCTACAGCTCTTGGGTAGAGCAAGCTGTGAATGTCCATTACATCCATTTAGTGGGTCACCAAGTTTCATCCAAATGCATGCTGCTGATTTTTGGTCTGGATAATCTGCCAACTAATGACAGTAATGCGGAGACTTCCAGTGCCCTTCATGTTGGAACCTCTCTCCCTTTGGATCTAAAAGGCTGAGTGTCCTAGTATTGGGTCCATGAATTTATAGTTCTTACTTACCATTTGTGGCTAAATCTCCTTTCAGTTATACAGTCACATTCTTTGATACTTTTTTTTTTTTTTTACAGTTTTTGAGTTAAAATTTCTTCCCATTGTCATAAGCATAGCTACTCTCATTCACTTTCAGTTTCTACTTGTGTAATGTGAAATATCTTTTCCTAACCTGTCACTTTTGGTCTAAGTGTCTTTACTGGTAATGTAAATTTCTTATAGTCTGCTTATGGTAGATTTCTATTTTATCCCACTCAATCACTTTTTAATCGTAAAACTAACTCTGTGGTTTACTTAAGGTTATTACTAGTAAGGAACAATTTATTTCTACTTTTTTTGTGTTTTCTACTGGTTTTGTATATATTTTGTTACTTTCCGTCTCTCTTATTGCTTGCTTTTTTGTAGACTGGTGGCTTTTTATACCAATAGGGCATTATTGTTTTTGTTTAATTAGGTTTATAGTGCCTGTTAGTATTATCTAATGATAGGGTACATTTTGGGACATTTGTGCATGCATGTAACACTTCTTAATTATTTCCAAACTCATTACTCTCTTCTGCCTTTTGCCCTTTCTTGCCCCCTTTTTCTCTTCTCTAGAAGTCCACCTCCTGCCATATGTAGCTGAGACAGCTCCTATAGCTGGTTCTAAGCACACAACAACCATGGAACTCTCCTGTAGAAATGATGGGTGTGGCTGGCATTCGCAAAGATGCGCTCTGCAGGGACTATGCTCTTTATCCTTGCCGGTGCATGGGGACTCCTCCTCATCTGTACCTTAGTCCATCTGCAGCCCTGCCGTGACCTGGGCTGTTAGGGTCATGGCTGCCAGGACCGTGCTGCTTCTTTCTGCTGCCATTTCAGGTCTCTGCACCTTAAGCGCTCCCACATGTCCATGGCTGACTCTCATGCCCCCCATCAGGCCGTAGCTTCCCTGTGCAGCTGTCCCTTCTGTGGAAGACTTTCTTTCATGGGGGAGCTGAGGTCTGAGCAACTCTATTCCACCCTTTGGAACCTGACTTATTTTTTAAAAAATACACTCTAGCATCTGCTGACTTCTTTTTTACAAACCATTATTTTCATAACATTTTATTGAATTTAAGTTAAGATTCATTTCATGTTTAGAAGTACAAAGTTTGTATATAGCTCATGACAGTCTTTTTAAATAAAGAACTGCCACTCTCTAGCTTAGGGCATAAAGCCCTTTTATTAAAAATGCTTCAAGACCCCTGAAATGGAGCAGCAGTTTCAAATGCAGGATTTAGATAGCTTTGGGTGAAGCCTCACATAACTCTCCTGGACACTATTCTGTAATGATTCCACTACCACAGAGCTTGTCTTGCTGATGAGAATCATTGTACATCTGCTTAGTCTTGAACTCAATTTCTTTTTCCTGCAGAACCAGGGATTGAACTCAGGCCCTTGCACTTGCCAGGGAAGCGCTTATTCCACTGAACCATCTCCCCAGCCCTGAAGTCAAATTTTCATATAGAAAAAAATATACACATAAAATAAATGTAATGTGGTCCTCATTTTGAAATTGATAAAAGATTAAATATATAATTTAGCATCAGAATCCCAAAAGTGCTTTATTGCCCATTCTCTGGAAAGTGGAGTACCCGCACCATTGGTTATCAGCGGGGTCACTGTGAGTTCCCTGCTGGCTTCTCCTGTGTGGATCACTGAGCACTAACTAAAGGGTCATCTCGCCACACTTCTGCAGCCCTCCCTAATGCAATGCTTCTAGGCTTTACTGTCCCTTTTCCCTTTTCTCTCCATTCAGTTTAAGAACTTGACTGTGCCAGACAGGTTTACACAAATACATTGTCTTCTTCTCTTTTTTTTCTTCTTTTTAGTACCAGGGCTCAAACTCAGGACCTTGCTCTTGCCAGGCAAGCACGTATGCCACTGAGCTATCCACCTAGCCCACATACATTCTTCTTGATTCTTATGAAAATCACATTTCATAGGGACATACAATAACCCAAGACACAATCCATCATTTCCATTCTTTAACAGCACAAAGTATTTCTATTCCTGAGAAGCTCTTATTTATTTTTGTGCTCCTAGTAAACAGTTATTTTCAAGCTTCCTTGGGCTTTTGTTAGCTGAATCAGAGCTTCTGTCTTATACAGCTCGAGTCTACTGTTGGGGTTTGGTTCAGCAGCGTCTCCCAGGGCGATGTGCTGCACTTGGGCCACCAGTGTGTGACATTACTGGGCGATGCCTGAACCTCTAGAAAATTCAGCAGAGTGGAGGGGAGGGAGGCCTCCACGAGCATCCATGGAAGGAGATCTTAGGGCTCCAGAACTTACTTCACTTTTGTATTTCCACAGCTGTGCTCTGTACACGCATGCACGCCACCACGTTCTGCCTCACCATGGGCCTAGAACTGCTGGACGGTGTGGACTTGATTCAAGAGTCTGAATACGACTTTCCTCCACTAGGTTGATGGATCTCAGTTGCTTTGTTATGGGGAAGGAGAGCGGATCTCAGTTGCTTTGTCATGGGGAAGGAGAGCTCGAAGACGCCTTCCCACACTTGTGCTAAGTGCAGGAGACACTATCAGTGTCAATCTGCTGGGATCGATGTGCAGATGGCCCAGCAGCAGCAGGGTTTAATTATATGTGGAATTTACTCACCAAGTTAAAAACACCTTTGAAAGCCGACTGAGAGAAGGTAACATTATAACTCCCGAAAGTAATTTTTAAGTTATAAGAAAGGACAATCGTGACTTTCTCCCACACATTAGACTGTTTTTTTTTTCCTCTTAACCTTTCAAGTGACCCGAAGTTCAGGATAATTGGAATTGCCCCTCATTATTATCTTCTGTTTCATAACCTTCCCTTCTCTGGTTGCTTTCTGGCTTCCCCAGTCTAGAAAAGGGGAAAGGAAAAATACTACCTACTGCCATCGCATGGAGGTCTGCAGCGTGATAGTTCCTTTTAATCCTTTAGTTTTAATGCAGTCAAACTAAAAGGAAACAGATAGAAAACTTGCATACAAGTTGGCTAGAAAGGAAAGAAAGAGGAAATGTTATCTATGTATATGCAGGTGATCAGAAAATATGGTGAATGCCTAATTTTAAAAGTTATAGCAGAACATGCATTGTCGTTAATCTTCCTTGCAATACTTCCCCTCATTCATTCACATGTACTCTGTCCTTTCTGAGACAGTTCAAGAAGCTTGCTTTCCAGTTTTGGAATGTGGTGGACTCTGCTTCTGCGTGCCACCCAGTGGAAGTCAGGCTTGTAGTCACATGATGCTACCCTTGTCCTCCGTAGCCTCAGGATCTGACTTCATGCAACTCTGGCTCTTCCCAAAGTGCAGATGACTACGACAGGTCATTTTGAATTAGATCTGCACATCCAAGCAACCTCAACCCAGCTGCACTGCTGTCTGTTCTGTTCCCTAAGAAACTACACTGTTTTGTAAGGAACTTTAGGCTATAGTCCCCTCGCATTAAACTGATCCACATATTATACCATCTTTTGTTGTTTTTAATTTTTCTACTGTCATTACTGGAACATTTCCTTTTCTCTGCTTTGATTGGCACAATAGCAACGTCATCCAATCTAAAAATATTAAATGTAAATAGAAGGAACTTTCCACTCATGTAACATTTTAGCTGTTCATGCTTTTAGTAGGAGTTACCCAGCAAATGCATTATTTCATAGATAGGTCTGAAACCCTGCATTTGAGTCCTACCTGGAAACCAACGGACAACAGAGAGAAAAAGAAAATCTTATAAAGTGAAAATCTCTAGTTTTATCCCAGGTGAGGTAACTAAATGCTTATGGAAAACTCATGTCAAAATAAAAAAAAATAAATAAAAAACAGGCTGGTGATATATTTGGGGCAAAATTCTTAAGCGCAGTTACCAGTATTGTAAAAGGAAAAAAAATAATTATTTTATGAGTGAGAGGCAGTTAACAGTGTGTGTCTTAAATATCAAAAGATGAATATACTAAGACCTTAGCATCAGCCTCTAGTTTGCATTTAATTCAAAATTAGATTTCACCATGCTGAAAAAATTGTACGTTGATCACGTGTCACTTAAAATTAAGAGTTTTGGTAATCTAGTTGGTAACCTGCTATTATTAATAGCATAAATGGCTCCACTGTTATTAAAATATTTACTAATTTTCCTCTCTTTTTGAGGAGGGGGACTTTAGGCTATTTCTTCTTGCACTTTTCGTTAGGCTGCCTTCATTCTTCTTCCACTTATTTTCTCTTTCTTCTTTGTTCTCTTCCTGTACCTGCAGCCTGACTAAAGTGCTGCACTTTTCCAAAGTAGCATTCTTGAATTTTATGCAATTACAAAGTGAGTATTTGCTGTTTTAAAGGTGGAGATGAAAGAGTAGCATTTTTTTGCTGTCCTTGTCTTTCAGCATCCCATAATTTTGGCCTCATTGAGCTGTTATCATCAATAAGCAGCCTGAGCCCTTGAGATACCCGGGGTTGGAGCAGTGAGTATGTTCTCACTGTTTTTATTATCAGAGGGTTAGTCTATGACACTGATCCTTCACAATATGATGACGATAATTGTAATTAACGATGCAAAGCTCCAACTGCTTGGAGCAGGAAACTGTTGAGAGGATCCTGTTATCTTCAGGAGTCTGCTGGGGAAGAAGCAGGCCTTGTCACTGTCTAACATTTGCTACTAAAATATCCAATAATCAAGTAATATTGACCTTCAGGGAAACATACTTAACAACTTAATCAAACTCCATTTTGAACATTTCACTCAAAGGAAGGCTGTATCATTTTTAATATCCTGAGGAAAAGCTGATTGGAGGGTGATGAATTATTAAAAACTCATATTTTTAAAGAATAATGTTTTTGCTGTTTGTAAATTGCTTTAATTGTGTGGTAAACCAATCCAAAAATACAGTACAGGGTCAAATAGAGAAGAAAAAAAATAATTAAGATGAATGTGTTAAAAACGAGGAAAACTGTTATGGTTTGTGTCTAGTTGTCCCCCCAAAGCCTCATGTAGTCATGGGGTGGGGACGTCTAGAGTTTCTGATTAACTCATGATACACTGGGATTATGTGTGATCCAAGGCTGGGATTATGAGTTTTAGTACTGCTGGGATTATGGGTGTGAGTACTTCCCCCACCCTGGGGCAGAGAGCCTGAATGTAATACAACAGACAGAGAGAAGACTTGCTTTAGCGATTGCACTTTGTTGTTGCTCTGCAGATGCCATGAACTGCTGCTCTCTTCCTTGGAGCCAGCTGAATATGGACTGAAACCTCCAGTAACTGTGAGGTAAATAAATCTTTCCTTCCTTCATTTTGGCATTGGGTATTTGTCCCAGCAATGAGAGAAGAGTAACTAAGACAAAAACACAGAGATCTTGAGATAAAACAATTTTCTTGAATTTTACAGTGTGGTCCCATGTAGGAAGAAAGAGTCAGGGCAGGAACCCAGGTGGATAACAAACAGGGGAGTCTGTCTTTCTTATTACCCTGCATTTGTGGGGCTGGAGAGCCCACTGATTACTTCAGCATTGAAAGAACTATACATCACCACAGCCTCTGAGTGCTATGGCTCTGACGGCTCTTGACTGCGAATCCATTCTAGAAGTTGTCCTAGGCAGGAAGGAGCTCCCTCAAAGGAGTGCTAGAGTGTATCCCTAGGGGACTGACTTCTGAATCTAGGTCCATAGATAAGCACCTGAGTAAAGCTAACAGTGGAGTCCTGTCCCACTTGCCTGTGGGGACGGCCATGACATTTGTGAAGATGGGGTCAATTTGTTGCTGTCTAGTTTCATTGCCTTCCCAGGTGCTGATTCTGAGACTACCCCTGAAAAATTTACCTCCAATTCACCTTTAGGGTCCACTTTTTACAGAACCCAACTGCTAACAGCCTGTGGAATTATTTCCCTGGTTGTCAATGTTCATTGATGAAATATTACTTGTTAGGGACTTTGTACATAGTTGACCTGAATTATTTCATTTGATGCTCACAAGCTCTAAAAAACACATAGTAGGCATCCTCAATTTTCACTGGAGTCAGACGAAATGAAGTTCAAGATTGTTCTACCCTTCAGGAGTGAAAAGCTGGAGTTGAAAGCTGGAGTCCCTCCATGGAACTCTGAAGGGAGAGAAAACATGACACAAATGATTGATGAGAAAGCTCTAAGAAGGTTGATCCTATGACATTTAGAAACCAACACGCAGCAGGGAGTCAACTTAAGAACATTGTTCCACTCTCTTTCCACTGGATTAGTAAAGAAAAATGTTCAAGAATGACAAAGG
The DNA here is from genome assembly GCA_004027165.1 of Ctenomys sociabilis. Taxonomy (NCBI): domain Eukaryota; kingdom Metazoa; phylum Chordata; class Mammalia; order Rodentia; family Ctenomyidae; genus Ctenomys; species Ctenomys sociabilis. The sequence continues at coordinate 4,370 of PVKA01006257.1, read as the reverse complement.
TTAAGAAAACAGTGAATATAAAGATCTAATTTGATCTTTAAGTTTGGTGCTTAGAGTTGGTAAATCTTTGGTTTAGTAAAATTCTATATTATTTCTAATGGTTATTTTTTCCTTTACTATTTTTATTCTCTTTAATGAAAACAAAAATTACAATCTTGTTTTGAAGCTATTTCAATTGGGAATATTTAATAAAAATGTTGAGTTTTGATACCAAATATAAGCTTTTCAGTTATAAGTCTTCAAAGTCTGAAGTAACATCTAATGTAAAATTATTTAGTAAATTTCCACCCAGTTTATATAACTCTTATCATCTGTTAGAAAAGAAAAAAATCCCTTCTTCCCAAAGGAAAGTTTTTAATATTTTTAAAGTATAGCACATGAACTTAATTGACAACAGATTTAAATTCACAGGCCTATAAAATACAATTTTTAATGTTTCCTTTTTAAGTATAGCATGATCATAATAGAAGCTTTACATCCTTCTTAAATTTAATTCTATTATGTGTCTCTCTTTCTTTTTATCTGCACTTAATTCATATTTCAGTGGCTGAGTCATGCACCACACACATGTACTATTTCAGTTTGAATGAGAAATGGGACTTGGGAGTCTACAGTCTCTTGCAGCTTGTCACCCGGTCCTGCAGACACATCTATTTTACCTAAGATAATCCTCTCTGTGTTCCCAATATTGAAGTGGAAAGAATTAAATACTCAAACATCTTAGACACGACGTCCAGAGAGCCTATGAATCATGTTGTGGTGAGAGGCAGATGCAGGCCCAGGGAGCATGGCTGCTCAGCCACAGGGCACGGTCATGGCGTGGGAACCACGTCTCATGGCACTCACTTTTGTTTGTTTGTTTGTTTGTTTTTAATGTATCTGGTACAGCATCTCCTATGAAACTCAGACTCACAGTGACTCTCCTGGTTCTAGTCTCCCCAATGGTGTGATTACAGATGCACACCATCATGCCCAGTCTCGGTGGCTGGCTCTGCATGTCTGGGAATGAGGCCGGTGTGGCATGTGGTGTCAGGAACCAAACCCGGTTCCTGCACTTGCCTAGGCAGGAGCTTAGTCCACCAAGCTATGTCGCAGGCCCTTACCACTCACCTCTTTTATGAATACTGTTCAGAAGGTCTAATTTGAGTATACACTTTTTTTTTTCAGAACTGGGGATTGAACTCAGGCCTTTACGCTTGCCAGGAAAGTGCTTATTCCACTGAGCCATCTTCCTGGCCTCTAGTTTGAGTATTTGACAAACAAAGGGAAGGTGCATAAAAATTTGTGAATTATTTCCCATGAGTCTTTATGTTAAAATCTCTTGAGACAATTTCACTACTTCTGAATTTCTCCAACCACTCCTCACTTACTTTATATCAACACCTACTACATTTACTTTCATTTCCTGGAAGTTACCAAATACAATGGCATTTGAAGATGCCATTCTCTTGGCTATTTTTCCATTCTGTAATATCAACAGCCATTTTTGTAAGTTCTATGAAATAGCTGTTAAAGCTTTCTCTAAGTTATAAATCACATAGAGTGAACTAACACAAAATCTCTCTTAGGACCTAGAAGACCCCTGAGGATCATGTGCTGGTTGTCATTAAGCAATGATAGAAGGAAAAAGGGAGAAAATGCAGGTCAGGGGATTAAACTCAGGCACTTGCCTTTGCCAGGGAAGTGCTTATTCCACTGAGCCATCTCCCTAGTCCCAATAGGAGAACTTCTTATGCCCATGTCTTGTATGGTCAACAATTACTTTTAAGATATCAACACACAATATATTAGCTACTGTTATTATATTATTTTGTTATGAAATTTTGTTTTAACTTTTTTCATAAAATAAAAATAAATAAACTGAGACTTGCAGTTTTCTGTGGAGTGGGTGGGTCTTTAGAAGTAGACACTGTTGTAGTGGGCCCCAGGATAACCAGGACCTTGTCTGCCTTGCTCACCAATCTTACTCCAGTGGAAAGCTCTGGTCTTGGCCTATACGGACATGTGCTAAAATCACACAGCTTTTCTCTGCTTTCAGCACTTGTTCAAGTTTTTAATAAAATGTTTTCTTTATGTTTTCCCTGCTAAGACACACACACACACACACACACAAACGCACACTCGCTTCTATACAATCTTGATTTCAAGTTCTTTTGAACATTTTGTCTTTAAACAGTCTCTTTCAGTGGACTCAATAATGGACATGATATTCCCAAAATGTTTGGGTTTGCACCACACTGTTCTGAAGTTACACAAGAACTTGGCCATTCAAAACTACTTGGAAAATTAAATTTTGTTAAGGTTATAGGAACATACATTTCTGAAAAAATATTTCTTGTATTCTTTGGTTGGATTTATTTCCTAGCATAGACAAAAGAAATGCTTATAGGAAATGAGTAATCCTTTTTTGTTCTGAAGTTTAAACTTGTAACAATAATAGTACAGTTATTGGACGATGAGTGTTTACCTTTGAAAATATTCTATTTTTAATTTCTTGCCAGTATCACTTCATGAAGAAGTCTCAATGTCAGTAAAACTTTCCAAGGCCAGGAAGTAAGGGGGGCAGGCTGGGTTTGTTTCCTTTCAGTCTTTCAGGAAATGACAAAATGTTCAACCTTTCTGGAGAACTTAACTTTATATTCTGTACTCAATGCTGACACTTCTAAGAGTGAATCATTACATGTGAAAGGAAGGTTAAAAAGAAAGATGTTTAACCAACTGTCCTTTCTTGGTGCTACATTTAGAAAAACTATTTTTGAATATGTAGGATACATTTCACTTGCTAGAATGTAAGACCAATAATATTTTTGTCAATTATTGGAACTCATTTATAAAAGTATCCTTTGTATTTATGGGGTCAGACTCTGATGAGGAGGATGTACTGTAAAGACGATGCGGAGAAACAACAGTACAAGGTAATAATGAAGGAAATTCCTGATGAAGTGAAGTAATGAGGATTGTGACACAGCTCAGTGTGGGGAACCGGCTTCAATTCGGAAGGGAGAAATGATTCTAGCCCACCTACAAATTCATAATTATTATCAGCATGGAAAAGGAAAGCATGCTACACAGAACTCAACTGAAAGTACACTAATTCAGTCTGTTATTCTCAGAATCCTACTCCGGAAGAAAAAATAAAGGATTCAAAGTCTCTTCAGTTTAAAAATAGGGGTCCAGTTTGTGCTGTCGACAAACATATTAATTCTGGAGTGTGGGGCCCTATGTGTGCATTTTAGCCTTGGCAGTGGGGAATGATGCTCAGGATGATTGATTGCTTTTCAAAAATATATATGGGGTGCCTGAGATGAGCTAAGTGCCTGGATAAAAACTTTTGGTGAAACACTGTTAAATTAGAAAATATCTCTGTCCATATGGGATAAAAGTTGAGGCTAGGATACAGCCATGGGAAAATGGATTTAACTATTTAAAATTAAGTAAATTGCAGCTCAGATAAGTACTACATGGAAAGTTACAAGATTCCTTGAGAATGTATAATTGGGATCTTTAACTAATTAGGAAGGTAAATGAAAGATTTGTCAGCAATGGGGCAGTTGAGCAATGAGAAAAACACAAAGTGATAATTAGTTTGAAGATGATAGAAAGACTATTCAAAGAAATGAGCTTTCCACCATGTTTTTGGCTAATGCATGCTGCATGAAAAATACATATGGCTTCCTTCAACAAGCAACTATCATCTGGTTTTATAAAGAAACCATCTGGATTATGGAAATATGCTGATAAGAGAGAGAATTTCTTACCTATGAGAGCTTCACTGTTATTAGCACCCAGAAAATTGACCAAGAAACAAGTGACTACATATATTAAAATGTGATGCGTGGGCAGTTATCGTGGGTTGGATTCTAGAGAGTGAGTGGGTCTAGGACATAATAGAGAGATGTTTGTAGGCATGTACCCATGTGTGTCTCTGGGTTTGGGTGTATGGAAAGCAACCATAGATAGACTACTGATTATATGTGAGAATAAGTATATGGGAATAAGTGGCCTGAAGAAGGGATTGGAAACTTTGAAAAGGTTCTTGAGAAATCTGAGTGGGGAAAGGCTTGTGGTATGTAAGCAAAGGCAGAACGGTCCTTGTGAGAGCCCTTCATAAAGCACTCCATTCTGAAAGGTCAGTGTGCTTGGAACATGGTGACTCCACAAGGCATTATTGGCTGTGGTGAAGAGGTTGGGTTTCATTTCTGTGAAAATGTGAAGTGTTTGGAGCGTTTTAAGCAAAGTAAGGCAAAAAAAAAAAAAAAAAAAAAAAAAAAAAAAAAAAAAAAAAAAAAAAAAAAAAAAAAAAAAAAAAAAAAAAAAAAAAAAAAAAAAAAAAAAAAAAAAAAAAAAAAAAAAAAAAAAAAAAAAAAAAA
>PVKA01006256.1:78431-84890 GCA_004027165.1 Ctenomys sociabilis | reverse complement strand
CTTGGGATTCACTTAACCAAGGAAGTCAAAGATCTTTTCACAGAAAATTACAGCACCCTAAGAAAAGAGATTATAGAGGATTTCAGAAAATGGAAAGATATTCCATGCTCCTGGATAGGAAGAACCAACATCGTGAAGATGGCCATACTCCCAAAATTGCTGTACAGATTTAATGCAATCCCTATCAAACTGCCACCAATATACATCCCAGATATAGAGAAATCAATCTTAAAATTTATTTGGAACCACAAACGACCTAGTATAACAAAGGCAATCTTGGCCAATAAAGACAAGGCAGGAGTCATCACAGTTCCTGATTTGAAATTATACTACAAAGCCACTGTGATAAAATCAACATGGTATTGGCAACAAAATAGACCTGAGGATCAGTGGAATAGATTAGAAGATACAGAGGCTTCTATGAAAACACTCAGCCATCTTATCTTCGACAAAGGGGCTACACAAGCTCACTGGAAGAAAGATAGCCTCTTTAACAAATGGTGCTGGAAAACATGGCTTTCTACATGCCGAAAACTAAAACTTGACCCAGCTCTATCACCGTGCACTAAGTTGAAGTCAAAATGGATTAAAGATCTACACATTAAACAAAAACACTCAATCTCCTGGAAGAGAAAGTAGGAGGAACTCTTGAAGACATAGGGGAAGGTAAAGAGTTCATGAACAAACATATATTCGCATGGGAAGCTCTTGAAAGAATCAACAACTGTTATCAACTCTTCTTAAGGAGCTTCTGCATGTCAAAAGAAATTGTCAACAGAGTGAAAAGACAACTCACAAACCTTGGAAAAATCCTAACTAATAAGCAATCAGACAGAGGAGTACTGTCTAGAATATATAAAGAACTAAGATATAACAGGGCCCTCAAATTTAAAGACCCAATTCAGAAATGGGCATCTGAGATGAAGACACACTTCTCAGAGGACGAAATTAAAGAAGCGAATAAATATATGAAAAAATTCTCCACATCGCTAGCCATTCGTGAAATGCAAATAAAAACAACACTGAGATACCATCTCACTCCAGAAAGAATGGCTATCATAAGGAAATCAACCAACTACAAATGTTGGAGAGGTTGTGGTGAAAAGGGAACACTTCTCCCCTGCTAGTGGGAATGTAGATTGGTACAACCATTGTGGAGGTCAGTGTGGAGACTCCTCAAAAGAGTAGGACTAGAAATCCCATTCAAGCTGGCTCTCGTCCTACTGGGAATTTTCCCAAAGGATCTGGATACATTGTATCATAGAGATATATGTGTACCTATGTTTATAGCAGCATAGTGTGTGATAGGAAAATCTTGGAAACAACCAAGATATCCATCACATGAGGAATGGTTGAAAAAGATGTGGTATTTCTATATAATGGAGTATTACTCAGCTATTAAGAATGATAAGTTCAAAGCATTTATACTGAAGTGGATGCCACTTGAACATATACTCATAAGTGAAATAAACCAGACACACATGTGTAAATATCGTATAGTCTCCCTAGTATAACAAGCGAAAAGCAGAAATACAAAAGGAAACACACAACAAGTAAAATTGAGTCAGATAAGGCAAAGTGAACGGCATATGCTGCAGGATAGTAATCAGCTTTTCTTCTGGATGGTTAACAACCTAAGATCACAAGTCAGAGTTGGAGAAATAGAAGAGCCACAAGGCCCGCCAACATTTTGGACCTAGCCTTTCAGGTTCAGCGAAGACTCAGGACATAGGAAAACCTGTACTGCAACATCATGAAACTCAGGTGAGCTCCAAATTTTCTGAACAAGGAGATTATGGAGCAACAGAAGAAAGAGATTGAAGTTCTATAGTGTGCCTGGGGAGAGTCACATGGAGAGAAAACTTTCTCTCAAGCTCTCACAGAGAGCAAACTGGTCAAGCATTGGCCGTGACTCATCCACATGGATGACATAGACAAAGGAACTACAGAATAATGTACAGGACTACAAGATAAACCCTGAGAGAACTTCACTGACCACATAGGAAATATAAAGTTTATGTGTTAGTATATAAGTCTTGATCTATCCAGGTCTTAATCATCCAGCAGAAAGGTATAAAAATGAAGTACACATCTTGGGGCCATAATATTAAGCTGAGCTGTAAATGGCTATGGTCGACAATTTCTTTGAATAACTCACTATGGTTGTAGAATGCTGGACTGTGTTGGATTGTGGTGTCGAGTTCAAGCACCTAAGTTAGTTGAATGTCAATGGAGTGCCCACCTTTGACAGGTGTAGACAAAGGAATGGGTGTAGAAAGAAAAAATCATGATGTGTGTGTATAGACAGTACAGTTGGGATAGATAATGCTGTGCTTCTACATAATTCTATGAGAGGCAAGATCTGCACTAATGGTGGTTGGAGAGGATATTATGTTGGCTTCTTGTACTATGGTCATCCACTAGAAAAATAATTATTGAATTTTTGATATAATTCAGGTATAAAAAATAAGATAAGTAAGCAGCTACACTCTTAATTCACTGATAAGAGACATCTGCTATGATAATGTCTGTAAGTATAATATCATGTATGCACCTTGTACGATACCAAAACAGTATGAAAACACTTTGCAATGTATTAATTTATCGAATCTGTCTTGTTAAGGTGTTTTGAAATTGTCTGATTGACATTTGTAGTTCAATAAAATAAAAAAAAAAATAACTCTATGAGAAGAAAGATTTGCAGTAGTAGTGTTTGGACAGGATACCCTGTCTGCTTCTTGTACTATGGACAACCACTAGGAAGATAACAATGTAAAAAGTATTGAAACTGAACAATAAATCAGCTTTTTACACAAAGATAGGTATATAGCAACATTCTCTTAATTCAATGAATAAGGGATCAGCTCTAATAGTGTTTGTAAATAGAATATCATGTCGGCACCTTGTACAACAAATGACCACTAAGTAAACAGTGTGCAATGTATTAATTATTAAATCTGACTTACTAATTTGATTTGAAATTGTCTCATTGCTATTTGTTCTTCAAAATTATGGAAAAAAAGTAATAAAGTGCCTGCTTAGGCAGACACAGGGGCCGGGAGTTGAAACCCCCAGGCCTGCCATGCCAGCCCCACTCCCGGGGCACACTGAGAAGGCTATTGAGACTTGGTGTGGTGACATGTGCCTGAAAGCCCAGCACTTGGGAGGCTTTAAATAGGCAGATCACTATGAGTCTGATCTAGTAGTGTCACCCTGAACACCCTGTAGACCCTTCCCTAAAATACAAAAAAAACCTTTTATGGTTTCACTTTTAACTCTCTCCTCACTATAAATGTCTTTGTTTCAAAGCAAAAATTGCCAAGACTGACTGAAGCTATGAAATATGAATATAAAATAAAATTTCCCTGAATTATGTCATGAAAATAATAATTAGTACAATGCAATGACCTTTGAAAAGTAGCCTAAAGATAAAAGCATTTGTTACATAACTTCTATGAGAAGTTGCTTGCCCCACTATCTTTCTGTGTGTTAGCTGTGGGCAGAAGGTAGAAATGAGCAGGCTAATGTTTACCAAGGACAGTACTATGGTGTCAGCTACAGGAATGGGTCAAAACCTGACCAACATTTGTATTTAAATCATTTGTCTTCTCTTTGTCTAAAATCATGTCAGTTGACAAAGTAAATTAAGTGACTGAAAAGAGGAAAGTGATTTAGCAATGGCAGCATCGACTTATTTTTTTTTTTTTTTTTTTTTTTTGGCAGAACCAGGGATTGAACTCAGACCCTTGCACTTGCCAGGGAAGCACTTATTCTACTGAGCCAACTCCCCAGCCCCTCCACATTTTTTTACTTGTTGTCTAATTCTTCAATTTTCTTTGCTGTTTGGACATAGAAATAATGTTTGGGGCTCTTTTTCATTTTGAACATCTGAAATAGTAATAGACTATTTTTGTCACATCAATTTTACAAAAGAAACAACTCAAAAGAGTATAGTTTAAGAGAAAGACATGATCATTTAATAATACAACTTTATTTCAATCATCAAAATGTTCAAATATAATCATTAAAATATTTTAACCAAGAAGGGGAATAAGCTACATTTTAGAGCCAGAAGGTAATGACAGCTTGTTTCAAAAAGAGAACTATGATTTTTCTGGTAAGAGAGATTTGCTGCTTTCAACCTAAAGAATCTATAAAGACTAAGAAGTTAATTGGATGTAGATATACCTTTGGCAATCATATGGTAAGAGTCCAGAGAGCTTTGGCAAACACATAGAAAATACTTAATCTTACAGTATTTTCCATCTTTTCACTCATATGTGTAGCCTTTAAATGAATAGAGACAGAAAGTCAAAACCCCCTAATGGTAAATAACAAAACATAAATTATTCACATGCTTCTTGATTATGACACTATTTTCATAAGCATTTAGGCTTATTATTGAGGCATACTTTTAAAAGACACACCCCACATAAAACCTGGCAGGATTTCGTCCTTGGCTTTGGACATTATTTCCCACATAGAGAGAAGGGTGGGACCTTACGTCAATGAGTGTGCTAGCAGATAAATGCTTACTAGATAAACTTGAATACAATGTATTTCTCTGAAATATGTGCCCATATAGAAAAGATCATTTTCATGTTGGAGAATTAAGTCAGAAAGTAATCATAATAATTTATTTTCTTATTTATATATGGTAATCCTGAGAATCAAGGATAACCCCAGAGGAAAATACTTATTCTATTTCACAAGAGATATGAGAAAATTATCGTATGGAATCCTGAAGTCAAAAATATTTAACTGTAACATAGGAAATGCTTTAGAGGTAGATGTTTCATATTTCATATATACATGAAAGAAGAAGTTAGAGTTACCACTGACACACACTAATTTGTGTTTTCAACAAATGGCTGAATTTTTCCTCATTTGTATATTGTGTTAAGGGCTGGGGAGAGAGCTCAGTGGTTTAAGTGCCTTCCTGTATACTGTGTTAAACTTAGAAACCTCATTACCATACACAATGAGCAATGAAGCTGACCAAACTCAAGGATTTCGACTGGACAGGCCAAGATAAAATATGAGTATTATAGCTAAATCTGGATTCTTGATTTTCAGATTTATATTTATATTTCTGATACTATTTGCTTTTGAATGTTAAAACATTATAAATAAATAATAATGTCTACCAAATTTTATTTCCATTTCCAGAAGCCCTGCTCTAATTAATTTGTTCCCTTTTTATCAATTTGCTGTCACATAAATAAAACTTACTACACTCTGTCTTGGCTCATTGCATGTAAAACAAGTACAAAAGGCTCTGTGTTTTCTGACTAGGTCAACTGGATGACAGAGAACCCCAGAATTTCAGACTGGAGGGGATATTTTGCTAAGTACATCGTTTCAAGCCATTGTTTTTAAAAACAAATACATAAAAGTTCCAATGAGGTTAAATTTGTTTTACCTAAGAAATCAGTATTAAACCTGGCTCTACCATTTCTCAGATTGCAATTTTTCAACTATAGAATGTATTCAAAATGTTTTAAGGATCAAAAAGTGATAAGATCAGAAATTTATTGCCATCAATTTTGTCATCTTAAACTTTTTTGTTGATTTTGTACATTTAATCATATCACAACGTAAATACATAAAATTGATAGCAATTAATGATAAATAGAGTCAATTTAAAATGCACTGGTCTCCTACACATTCTGTGGAGATTTCTCCATGTAGTAAGATCTTTAAATCTCTTCACATATTTTTCACTTTGATGTATTTCTCTGAGATGTATTTTTCTTGATGTATTTCTTTTCTGAGATGCTCTCTTTCAGGGCATTTCACTAAAAATCTGAACCAAGGAAGATCTAGTTATTTCCCCAGGATATAATTTTTGAATGTGTGCTGATTATGTCTCTGTGTATTACTATTTAAGAATTCCTGATCATTGGTCATACCACACAAATTTAAAAATTCTTCATAATTTTAAGAAAGTAAAATGTAGTTGAAATGAACTTAGCACACTTTCAGATAAAGTTAATTTGGTACAATTTATTTGACAAGAAAAATCATCATATTTTACATTTAATTCAGGATGGCAACCTTTTTTAAGGGGTCTGTCATTAAGTTATTATTGCCTTTAAAACCTTATTTCATTAAAGACAGAAAAAGTCAAAGTGATGCACACAGAAAATAAGTATTGTTCTACATGTCTGATAGCTTGGGCAAGATCTGGTTGTCCATGCACAGATTCTAAAAGGATCATTATAGATAATGAAGAAAGAAGTTGAAAGCAAAGAGAAGCTGCAAAAATCTTCATGTTAAAATCTTCTGAGCTAGCAGATTAGACTCACTATTTCAAATGTCTGTGCAGCACAGCAGAGCTCTCTTTTCAATGCAACTATGCTTGAATTACAAATCTTCCATATAGAGAAAAAAATTCATAAAATATAACGCATTCTGTCAACATGATTCAGGACTTGGCAAAATGACAGGTAGCTACAT
>PVKA01006256.1:15931-75931 GCA_004027165.1 Ctenomys sociabilis | reverse complement strand
TTTTCTTTCTCATCTTAGAAAAACAATCTTGCAGGGTCACATTTTTCCCAAGTCGTTCCATGCTCCCAAGGCCAAATTTCCTAAAATGATTGCATACCTCCCCACTCTGTCCTCCATGTGCACTCTTTAGCCCATTCTAAGCTGCCGTTCACTTTTCCTTCACAACTCCACAAACAGCCTTTCTCAAAAGCTTTTATGGAAAAATGTCATCCTTGTTTTCTTAGATAACTTTCTGGAGACTCAGTAGTTCATTTCATCTTTCTACTTGGAAAAAAACTGTATTACTTTTCAATTTCTTTCACCACTTCCTTCTGCTTTTTCACCTGGATTTCTTATTAGCTTCTCTGTCATGTCCAAAATCTTACCCTAATTTATCTTTATCCTAACAGTTCATTTACTTCTTTCAGTATTTTCTGTGTAAGTGAATGATACTGTCCTCAGGCAACCTGATAGCTCAGCAAATTAAAGCACCTGCTTAGGCAAATTGCGGTGGTCAGGGTTTGATGCCCGCATGGCATGCCAGCCCTATCTCTGGGGCACACTGAGACAGCAATTGAGACTGGGCGTGGTGGTGCGTACCTGTAATTCCAGCCCTTGGGAGGCTGAAAATAGGAGAATCACTATGAGTGCAATCTACATAGTGAGACACTGTAGACCTTGTAGACTCTGTGCTAAAAGAAAATGATACAGTCCTCTACATAGCAACTCATTCAACAACCCCTTTTCTCTTGTCCCTTCTTTTCTAATCGATTATGACATTTTCAGTTAAATCTTCTAAATATGTCTTGAATCTTTCAATTATATTTATTCTAAACAGTATTTCTATTTACTCAAAACTGTATTTAGACCAAGAAGATAACCATTTACATAGGCACTACCAAAATACTCTTGCTGCTAAGTTTCTTCATACAGTCTGTTGGCTCCTTTCTGCCCATTCTCAAAAAATTATTAAAATAATCACTTAGAAATGTAAACATCTATGTGCAATGTTCCTACTTAACATTCTTTTTTCTTTTCTTTCTTTTTTTTTTTTTTTTTTTTTTTTTTTTTTTTTTTTTTTGTTTGTTTTTCAGAACCAGGTATTAAACTCAGGCCCTTGCCCTTGCCAGGGAAGTGCTTATTCCACTGAGCCATCTCCCCTGCCTATTACCCTTAAAATAATAAAATTCATAACATGGCCTAAACAATCCTGTTCAGCCTGTTCCCACAGTCTCATTCATATCCACCTTCCTTTGGCCATTATTTAGTTAAATGTCCTTCCCTTGGTTCTTCAAAAGTATTGAGCAGTTCTTTACTATGGGAACTTTGTACCTACATAGAGACAGAACCCTCCATACAGACAAGTGCAATCTCTGTATCTATCATCTATCTATCTATCTATCTATCTATCTATCTGTCTGTCTGTCTGTCTGTCTGTCTGTCTGTCTGTCTGTCTGTCTGTCTGTCTGTCTGTCTGTCTGTCTGTCTATCTATCTCCTGTCTCTGTCTCTGTCTCTCTCTCCTTTCTGTCTCTCTCCTTTCTCTGTCTTTCACTCTCTCTCTGTCTCTGTTTCTGTCTCTCTCTCTCTCTTTCTCTGTCCCTCTCCATCTCTGTCCCCCCACTCTCTGTTAAGTTTCAGTTTGCACTTAATAAAGTCCTAGGAACTTTCCAAAGCTGAGGAAGGAAACCTAACCATACCTGCGCATAGAATAGTTTCATTGCTTTGCTGACTAATCATAGAAGGAGAAATTCAGGACTAGAGGGAAGATTTTACTATGCACAAATTGAAAGACACCGACTCAGAAAAGAAACAAATCCAGAATGGAAGCCCTCAAGAGAAAGGTGCATTATTTCCTGGAACTGGAAACATTTATGTCTTTCCATCGGCCTGGGGCGAAGGGTGTTGACCCTTACCACAGGTGTGAGACCAATTTTGTTTTGCTTATAAGCTACATGACTTACGCATTCCTGGAATTTTCTCCTCCTGATCTCTTATTTTAAGATCAGTTTCCTGTTGTTTCTCAGTTAAGCCAATTCTGGAATTTACAGTATTTCTGAGTAATTGGGAGAGTGATGGGTCTAAAAGGAAGAGACTTACATTCATCCAAGGGAATGTACTGGTGATTACCTTGGGTAACTGACTGGTTCCCATCAGCTACAGTGTTCTTTTTCTTTATTTGATAAGACATTAACAGTAGCTGTCGTATTTCATTTATTATCTTCAAATTAGTTGTTCAGATTACCAAATATAACTATGGAAAACTGATCAATTTATCACTTAGTTTCTTTCAATAAACCAATAGAAATCACTAGTACAATTAACTTAGCCAGCCACCTTGTGTATTTATATTTTCCATTTCTTTCTTTTTTTAATTTTATTTTTTATGTATTTGATACAAGTTCTCACCACGCAACTCAAACTCATAGTGATGTATCCTTCTGTTTTTACCCCCCACCCCCAGCACTGGGATTACCGGTGTGCACTAGCATGCCTGGTCTCAGTGGCTGGCTCAGCATGCCCAGCTGTGGCATCAGGGAGGCATGTGATGTTGGGGATCAAATCCCAGCAAGCTATGATTGCTTACACAGGGGCTTAGTCCACTGAGCTATCTTGCTGGCCCTTCCCCTTCTTTCTTTTCTCTTTCCCTCATCTTGTTCTTTCCCTTTAAGGAGTTTCTTTTCCCTTTCACAATATCTATTGTATCTTTCAGATTTTCTTTACTCTTTCAGGTTCTTACACTAGGGTGATAATACAATGTTTACCCATGCAAATCTGATTTATTTCACTGGTAAGTATGGTCTCTAGTTGCACCCATTCACCTATTAAAGCCTCAAATTTATCTTTCCTTACAGCAGAGTCACACTCCATTACATTAAAGTATCACATCTTTTTATCCATTCCTCAGGTGATGGGTATTTGTGTTGTTTTTATGATTGAGCTGTGACAAATTGTGCTGCTATAAACATGGGTGCACATATATTGCTGTGTTATGGTGTTTTCAATTTGTCTAGAAAAATACCCAGAAAGGGAATAGTTGGGTCAAATAGGACTTTTAATCCTAGTTTCTTAAGGAATCTCCACACTGATTTTTACAATGGTTTCACCAGTCTATACTCCCACCAATGGTGTAGAAGAGTTCCTTTTCCCCATAGTCCCTACAGCATTTGTTATTAATTACTTTCTTGATCATAGCCAACCTTTCTGGAGTAAGATGGAATCTCAGTGTGGCTTTAGTTTGCATTTCTTGAATGACCAATGATGTTCAACAATTTTTCATATATTTATTTGTCATTTGTATGTCTTCCTTTGAGAAATGTGTATTCATCAGAGATGCCCTTTTTGGATTGGTTCATTGGATTTTGGGGGCCTGATTTCTTTTTAATTTTTCATATGTCCTAGATAGAAGTTCTTCGTCTGAGGGATAGTCAACGAGTTTTTTTCCCAACTCATAGGTTTTCTTTTCATTCTGTTGGTAATTTCTTTTGCAGAAACTTATCAATAAGATGATAACCCAGTTTTTTATTCTTTACAGTATTTCCTGTGCATTTTGGTTTTATTCATGGACTCTCTGTCTACACCAAGTCTTTAAGATTTCTCCCAGATTTCTTTTCCAGTAGATTTAGTGTTTCTGTTTTAATATTTAGATTTGTGATCGATTCTGTTTTCTGTTTAGTGTATCATAATAGGTATGACTCTAATTTTAGTCTTCAGTATGTGCAAAACCCATTTTTCCAGCACCATTTATTAAAGAAGGTATCTTCTTTCCAGTGAACACGTTTGGCCTTTTTGTTGAAGATAAGGTGGCTGAGTATATTTGTAGCTGTTTCTGCTTCTTCTAATCTGTTCCGCTGATCTTCAAGTCTGATTTTTTTTGTATTTTTTTGCTGGCACCATTCTGATTTTATCACAGCAGTTTTATAGTATAATTTCAAGTCAAGGACAGCAACTGTCATATTTTTGCCTTGCCTTTGTTGCCTAGGATTATTTTTGCTATTCTAGGTCTCTTTTGGTACCAGATGAATTATTTTAGGAATGTTTTCCCTAGATCTGTGAAGTATATACAGATGGATTTTGGTCAGTGTTATGGTTTGTGTATAGTTGTCCCCCCAAAACCTCATGCAGTCTTGGGGCAGCTTCTGGAGTTTGCAATTGATTATTGTGGGTGTGGATGCTCCAGATGCCCTGGGACAGGTAATTTTCATTACAATGTAAGGTGGGAAGAGAGGGTAGCTACTTGAGCTGCTGGTACCTCTCCCTTGGGCTCTTGCTCTTTGCTGACACCATGAAAGGTTGTTCTCTGTCTTGTGCTGCTCTGCCGTGGAGCCAGCTGGATATAGACTGAAACCTCCAGTAACTGAGAACTAAATAACCCTTTCCTTCCTTCATGTGGGTGACAGGTATTTGTCCGGAAAAGTAACTAAGGCAATCAGGATTGCATTAAATCTGTTCAGCAGTTTTGGGTGTATGGCCATTTTCACATTGATTCTTCCTAGCCTCCAAAGCAAGAAATATCTTTTCATTATCTGAAATCCTCTTTAATCTCTTTTTTCAGAGTACTGTAATTTTCACTATATAAATCTTTAACTTCATTTGTTGCAATGGTTCCTGAGTATTTCGTTTCGTTACATTGGTTCCTGAGTATGTAATTTTGTTTTAATGCTATTATGAAAGGTGTGGTTTCCCCAGTTTTTCTCTCACTGAGTTTGATGTTTGTATACAGGAAGGCTATCGATTTTTAAGTAAATCTGTGTCCAGCTACACTACTAAATTTGGTTAATAAATCTAGTAATCTTGGGCTAGGGAAATAGCTTGGCAAGCACAAAGTCCAAAGTTCAATCCCCTGTACTACAAAATTAAATAAATAAATAAATAAATAAATAAATAAATGCAGTCTTTTGGCAGAGTTTTTGAGGTTGTCTATGCAGAGCACCATGTCATCTGCAAATATTGATCATGACTTCTTCCTTTCTTATACTTTTTCACTATTTTTCTCTTTCTTACATAACTACTCTGGCCAATGCTTCCAGAACTATACTGAACAGGAGTAGTGATAATTGACATGCTTATCTTGCTCTTGATTTCAGTGTGAAATGTTTTAGTTTTTTGTTCATTTAATACAGTCTTAAAAATAGAATTTATAGTTTTGCCTTATTTGTGTCTTTTCTCTTTTTTGCCTATTTCTTTTACCCTGCCTCATATAAAGTAGTTTCCTCTTCAGTAAAACTTTCTTTGATATCTATCCACTGTGTTCTCTTGTCATAGCTTCTCATGACATTTTACACATTTCCTGAATAGCTCATCTTCCAGCTTTAAATCATTTATACACACATGTTTTGCCCCGTACCTATTTCCACTGTATTGTTCATAACTGTACCTATGTCCACCAACCAAAGTTCCTGGCCTATATAAGTTACCCAGAAACATTTAATGGTTACACAAATTAACAGAAAAAAGAATGAGGCTCTTCATACTTTTCTTCATTTCATAAGTTCTCATTAGTTTAATTTACTCAAGCTTGAATGGCTGGAGGGAAGAAATTTTTTGCCTATAATAGACACCAAATAGGGTTATTTCAGGAAAGAAAATGATGATAAATGTCTCCAAGACAAGCAGGGATAATACATTCAAATTAAGAGTCACAGTGTATGGAGGAAAAGAGATATGGGAAGAAAAGGTGAGCATACGTGTCTTCATTATTCACTTAAAAGAAGAAAATAGCTGGAACAGAATTATTGAGGAGGGAAACCAAGCATGACTTTGATGGCTCAATAGAAGTGTTAATGAAAAATACGTGCATACTCCTATTGCACAAGAAATAACATTAATAATCAACAAATGGGCTTTTATCAATTTAAAAAGTTTTCCCACCACAAAGGAAAACAGCGGTGTAAAGGGAAAAACCTACAGAATGAGAAAAAAAGTCACTAGCTTTGCTTTGAACAGAGACCTAGTAGCTAGAATATTAAAGATTATTTTTTAAAAAGTTTGAAAGAGCCCATCCAAAAAATAAAAGGTCCAGTCCAGAAATGAGCAATTGAAATGAATACATACTTCTCAAAAGAGGAAAGATAGATGAAAATACATGTATGGAAAATGTTCAACATCACTGTTCTTTAAGGAAATACAAATGAAAGCAACAGCTAGAGTCTGTCTTGCTCCAGAAAGAATGGATCAAGAAACTGGATAGCAGTAATTGTTGGCAAGGCTGCAGGGAGAGAGGAACACATTGATGATGGGAGGGTAAGCAAACGCAACCACTGTGGAAGCCAATATGGATAAATTCGAGACACCAAATTCCATTCAATCCAGCTAGTTCCCTTCTAGATGTCTTTCTGAAAAGGTTAAAGGCTTTATATGACATTGACACAGGTATATTCATGTTCCTACCAGCATAGTTCATAGTAACTAAGTCTTAGAAGCAGCATCAATAGATGAATGGATAAAGAAAATGTGGCATCAACATACAATTGAATACTATTCTTCATTTGAGTCCTTTGTAAGAAAGTGGATGCATTTGAAGCCACAAAGTTAAATAAAATAAGTCAGATACATAAATGTGATATGATCTTTGTTCTATGAGAAACTTCAAAGTGTACATAAGTTACACAATAAAATAAAAGAGAGATGATAGGAAACAGGGTCATAGATCATTTGCAAAAGGCACTGGGACCAAGAGATGAAAGGAATACAGAGGAGAAGGAGATATATAAAGAATTACCATGTTATATGTGCATATACCAAGTCCTCATACTGAATATAAGCATTTTATAATGCATACAAATACTGATAAAATTAGAATTAACAAATAAAGTGAATTCTTCTCAAAAATGTGTGAACAAATTCCTCTCTGTATCAAAAAGGCAACAATCTATAATGGGGCTGGTCAGATAGCTCACTGGACAAGAGCACCAGGACCAGGATTTGATCTATACTGACACTGCCCCTGAGACACGCTGAGACAGTGATTGAGACTGGGCATGGTGTTAAGTGCCTGTAATCCCAGCAGTTGAAAGGCTGAAAGCAGGAGGATCACTATGAGTCCATTCTGTGTAGTGAGACCATGAAGACCCTGAACTAAATACATTTTTAAAAAAAAACCTATAATGATATCTGTTGTGCTTGAGAAATAATGGCATTGTCCATGAGGAATAGGAGTGTTGAAGCTGAGGGTACTCAAAAGAAGGAGACACGCCTCCTACAAGTTGGGTTGGAGACTGTGCTCATTGTCCCTTCTGAAGAGGCTTGGTTTCTATATGAATATCTTCAATGAAAAGCCTCCCTTTGATGTTTGTGCCTCTTCTCCTGCACCATTTGGATTTGGACTGTGAATTAATCTCAAAGTTTAGTCTCTGAGAGGTGTCTGACTCATAGAGTAATACATCTGTGCTTGGGGACTTTCCTGGCTTTATTTGAAACTGTCCAATGGCATTTTGTTTGGTCTTCTTTGACCTTAAAGTAGGCTTTCACTTCTCCCTTTCCTTGAACTTGCCTCCACCCTTCAGCATTGTACACTGGAGGAAATTTGATTTCTTAGGTTGTTTCTTTGTTCACACTCTCCCCGATCTAGAAGATACTTTTTGCTTCATTCATTCCACCAGGAAAATGCTTTATTTTCAAAATCAGAGATTCAATGTCATAGTTTTCAGTGGGAAAAGAAATTGTCTGATATCTTTGGAGCAGAGTTAATGGCTTCATCTTTCATATTTTTGTGTCCTAACATATTATTGGTTTGTCTGTTGTACTCTACCAGTAATTAAATCAATTCATCAGTCTCTTTCTAAACTCTGAGTTGTTTTAGAACAAGGGTGATGATTCATTTTGCTTGTACTACAGGTCATCTAGCCTATAATTTAATTGAGAAAAAAAGATGTAAAATATTTCACATAGCACTGGGCACAAAGCAAGTTATTACAAACACTATTTAAAGTAAATAACATCTAATTATTCAGTAAGTGAGTTAAAATAATATCTAGTTATTAAACTAATTTAAAGGAACTATAACCATTGTGATAATGTCTTTAAAAAATACTGCCATTGTCATCTAGCAGACTAAATATTCTTTGGTAACCTACAGTAGAAAATCAGTAATACTTCCCACTTCAATCATATTATTTTAGATCTCCTAAGCTTCGGGCTTTGGATTCTCATAAGGGTAACTCTGCCTGAGGTCCTTTCATCTTGACTGTTCTGTGACAGTGTTCTAAGGGACTCTTTGCTATCACTGGATATTCCCTAGTTGAAGCATGTATGTTCATTATTTTTTTATAAAAATAAAAAGTAATTTGAGTTTCTTACTGTACATTTTAATAACTAGCATAATATCTAGCACAATAATAGAACCATGGCCTTGCAAAAAGTTGATGAATTCTGTAACTCCAAAAGAGTTAATTTTGTCTGGTTACTTTTTTACTTCTCCTTTCTAAACTTTTTTTTTTAACAGAGGATCTTGCAATGTAGCCCAGGCTGGTCTCGAACTCACGGTGATACTCCTGCCTCAGCTTCCCAAGTGCTAGGACTATAGGTGTGTGTCACCATGTCTAGCTAAACCTATTTTTGTGTGCATTCCATTTTGTTAACTCCTCTCTAGGTGGGTATTGGCCATATTTCTGGGTGGCCAAATAGATGTAAAAATATATATAAACCTTAGTGAAAATGGGAGAATATATCTCATTCCAGCGGGTGGCTTGAAAGTTTGAAAGGGAAACAAGACAGAAGTTCAACAGTAAACCATCTTTATATTTGCACAGTGAAGTTGTGCTTAGAAATTTCACTTGTCTTGTGTATTTTCTTTTCTTTTTTCTTCTTTTTAATATATTTGGTACAGGGTCTCACTATGCAGCTCAGACTTGTATTGATCCTCCTGTTTTCAGCCTCTGCAGCACTCGTGTTACAGGTGTGCACCACCATGCAGGGTCTCTGTGGCTGGCTCAGTTCTCCCAGAGGGGGCCGACATGACATATGGTGGTCCAGCTCTGGTCCCTGAATTTGCCTAAGCAAGTACTTAGTCTGTGTATCATGTATTTTCTATCACAATATTTTTTCAGGTTCTATTGTGAAAAACCTACAATGCCATCAGGATATCTAATAATAGACAAAGATATATATTCAAGAATCCAGATTAATTTTATTTAAGTAAATTATTTATAATAATTCAAGAAACTCATTTTAAAGTAATATTTTTGGGAGAAATTGATATAATGACAGTGAATTTTATTCCTATGGCAAAAACTATTAGGTAGAGTCAATATGTGTGGAGCTTTTACCCAGACTTAAATAATTTGTAAGTCCTGACAAGATAGGATTTTTCAGCTGCCCAGCTCTTTGTAAGTCTGCTAACTATTGATGAATTCACATTTATTGGCACTCCTGAGAGTTCTTCTAAGAGGTAGGGGTTGAGGGAAAAGGATTTCATGGGAGATTGAAGATGTAGAAACAATCAATTCTGATGAGGTGCAGCTTCACCTACACTGTTGGACTGAATCTGCATAACCATTTGGAGGCACGGCCATTTTCACTGTGCTAGTTCTTCCTACCCATGAGCAAGGGACATCTTTCCATCACTTATAGCATTGTCATGAGATATTCCCATCAGGCATCCCGTACATCACTTGAACCCATATTCCCTCTGAAAAGGAAGACAGAAAGGTAAAAATTTGGGCAGTACTACCTAGAAACACATTACTTTTGAAAAATTCACAGTCAAGTCTTAAGTATCTGTTTGCTCTAGCTATATATTCATCTCTGACTGTGTGTTAAGGGGTAGACAAAATTATACAGGGGAAAAAATTTTTCATATAGGAAGGACCCCATCATTAGGATTTAGAATACCTAAATTCAATCTAGGATATGTATAGATCATGAAATTTGTTGAGTATTTATACATATATCTTCATTCTCCTTTTGGAATATGCTTAACATCTCAGGCTGGTAATACCATCATACTCCTCTATGGAATACTGTATGATTTTACCCACATTCATGTTATTGGAGATTATAGTGTTTAATAGGAAGCACGACACTTGTTTAGGTCCGGCTTTGCACCAGACCCTCATCAGGAAAGTACGTACCATTGAACTGAAGCTTTGCTAATGGCTTTAAGTGGAAATTTAGCAGAACACCCTTCATTATAGATATACAACCTTGACTGGGACAAGGCTGAGGTATGCTGTTCACTGTGACCTTGAGTACCCTAGAGGAACTGTGCTCCACTGGTCACAGAGGGAAATAGATGGCTTGCTTCCTTTTCTGTGTGCACTGCTCCTTTTTGCATTCTCTTTGCTTCTCATTAATTTCTTGAATCCTTGAATGAAGGTGAGATTCTAGAAAAAGAAATTAAAGAAACTTCCAATACGACATGAGTACAGAAGGACAATCTTAAATGTACTCTTTTCTGAACTTTTAATAATTTCAGTCTATAAACAAAGTAGCAACTGGTAGACTAACAGGAAAAAATAAACAAATCTACTGATGCACCAAAATGTAGAGGCTGCACACATTCACAGCATGAGATACATCTCCTTCCATGGTTGAAATTTATATAGAAAGACACAGGGATCAGGCCTTGGACTTCTATGGGTGACAGAGTTGTTGCAGAATCCAGGAGGCTGAAGGAAGCAAGTACACAGCAAAGAAGGCCTGGCTTGTTATGCACCCAAAGCCTTGAAGGAAACAGTACTTGTGGCCAACTCTGTCCAGTGGTATCAAACCGCAAATCTCCTCTTCCTGTAGAAAGAGCTCTCATAGACACAAAGGAAGATACAAGACAGAAAAACCTCTCTATGTCCCATTTACTAATGCAGATTTTCTTTACCTCTTTTATGAAAGGGCAACTTTCATGGCCATTGCTGTGCCTTCCTATGTATGCACTTTCTTTGCACAAACAACTCAACACAGTACTTGTATTCCCTCTCAATACAATACTCATATGACAGATAAATGTATTTATTTTTGGGGTGTGTGTGTGTGTGTGTGTGTGTGTGTGTGTGTGTGTGTGCGTGTGTGTGTGTGCAGGGTCTCACTATGCAGCTCAGACTCATAGTGAGCCTCTTGTTTTTAGCCTCCCTAGTGCTGGGATTACAGGTGTGTGCCACCACAACCAGACTATGATGGTTAGATTTAATCATTAACTCCATTGGCTTGGGAGCCACCCAGGGACTCAGTAAAGCACACTTCTTAGTATGTCTGAGTATACAATGGATATTCTACATAGTCTCTGCCCCTTTCTTGCTGCTGCTGTTCCTGTGTTCTGCTTCCAGGATACTATGAACTAAGAAGTTTAGTTATTCCAGGAACTTCTGCTATATTCCCACCTTGGGGCCAATTGACCATGGGCTGAATTCTCTGAAACCTGAATGAAATAATGCTCCCCTCCTTTAGTTTGGGGTATTGGACAATTTTCATCAGCAATGGGACTGCTGACTTTTTTTGTCTATTTTTTAACCTCAAAATTCCATTGTAAGAGGCCGGAGAGATGGCTCAGTGTAATAAACACTTCCCTGCAAGTGCAAGAGCCTGAGTTCAATCCCTAGTTAAAAAAAAAAAAAAAAGGGAGAAAGAAAAGAAAATATTTCCATTGTACAGAAACTCACCAAGAACTATCTATGTTTATATTCTTTTTCTTTTCCCTTGCTTACTACATTGCTTCAAAGACATAAAGAGTTCAACTATATTTAATTAGCCCACCTTTATGTTTATAAAATAGGCATAATGATAATTTAATCTTAACACATTTTACAATTTGTACATAACTGAATTATTTCATTAGTTTATAGGTGCCTTCATTTTATTCCCCAGAAATGTATAAGAAACATAAAATACTAGCCAGATTCCATGTTAGTTTTTAAAACAGCCTAAAGCACCACAGAGACTTTGAAATTGATAATGGTATTGAAGGCCTGCTATGAGATTCTTAATCTACTGAGTATCAGTCCCTTTTCATAAGGAAGACAAAGGTAAAAAGGGGGAATTTGCATGCTTGTGGGTGCTGCACATTTTCTCATGGACCAATCTCTGACAAAATCTTTGATTCACTTCCAGGAGGCCTTCTCCCCTCTTCTGCCACATGTCAGAGATGGTTCACTGGCAGGAAGGAATCCATCACTCATGTAACCAAATGAAAGAGACATACGTGGGAATTATGCAAAGAGAAAGAGACAGAACTACATGCTCCTCAGCTCAATTAGCTGATGAAAGCTAGGACACGTATTGAATCATTTTATTGATGCAAATCCCTGTTCCTGTCATTCTGTGTGGATACAGAATCATGTATTCTTTAATCTGAGGGTACTCTTTTCCTTAGTTTGACAGTGAAGATTTTCTGTAGCTTTGGCCCTTCAATATAGTCTCCTCACCAACCACATTTCACGTGTCCTACATATTCAGGTACAGAGCTTCATCACCTGAGTCCTTCAAAAGAAAAAAAAAAAAAGAGGGGGAAAAATACATGGAAATTCTGGGTTTTGTTTGTTTTGTTTTGATCTTATTTTGTTTTATTTTGAATTTTGATTTTGAATTTTTTGTTGTTTTTTAGACAAGATCTAATTATATAGCCCAGGTTAGCCTCAAACTTGCTAGGATGGTCTTGAACTCAAAATGTTCCTATCTCAGCCTCAAGAGTGCTGGGATTGCAGGTATGGACCACCATGCTTTGCATAATGCTGTACTGAAGAGTACACAGGAGCCCAAGAAGTAAGAGGAAAGTGAGGCCCCAATGAGGGATACCCAATGCAGTGCACTGTGTTTCTGTGCTGGCCACAGGCATACAAAACTTTCAATTTCGGAGCCCTGCAGGATAAATCTGGACTGGGTTCAAGGAATCTCTCTACCTCAGAATAGTCCCCAGTAGATAGAAAGCTCAAGGGACTCTCTGTTGCTTCCATCTTAATTTTTCTATCTCCCTGGTCCGCCCCAAGGTATCTTCTCCTGCACTCTCTGACTATATTATTCCTTCCTTTCTACTGAAGCATATGGTAGGGATAATGTAACCGCCTAACATTTACACTACCAGTAAGCCACTGTGGTGATCTTTCTCCGTATACTAAGTAGAGGCTTTTCCATATCCATTGATGGCACAAGTAGAAATGGTTGGGTCTTTGTCACTGCAGGAATGGCAAGAGTTATGACTAGAACTTCTTTGACTTTGAGGCAAGCTATGTCCTAGGACCTTGTCTCAGTTACTTTCTCAACACAAAGACAAAATGCCCAAAACCTGCAATTTAGATAAGAAGTTCATTTTAGCTCATAATTTCGGAAGTTTAACTCTGTGTTCAGCATGCTCAAATACAGAAAACAGCATGGGGAAATGACCCACAGCAAAGGAAAGCTGCTGAAGTCATGGCTGCCAGGAAACAGAGAGAAAAGAATAGACCAGAGAGGGAGATACTGCTTCCCATTCACATTGCAATGCTCTGCTTCAACCAATAGGTCTCGCCACCCGGTAACACCCAGAGAATGAGCACACCAGTGAATACAACACCTCCATGACCTATTTACCTTCAGACATCCACCTCCCAACACATGTAGATATGGGTGGAAACTCTATATCTAAACCAAAGCCAAAAATAAGGTGTCTGAGTCATATGAGCTATTCTCAAGTGTCAGGACAGCTTGTGTTACAGTGTGAATCTATATAAAACCCTGTCTTGTGGGCCACATTCAAAACATGCAACCCCTAAGTCAGTCAATGAAAAGGTCAAAGAAGTATTATCAGTTGTAAATATTAATTATGAAATTCAAATATGACAATGTGCACTATATGTCCCTCTATTGCTTAGAAGTTGTAGGGTCCAACATCATATCTATTGTTTCCAAGCAGTTTTCTTAATCTTAACACCATTGAGGTTTGGAGTTGGATACATTTTTTATTATGGAAGGATGGGTTGTCTTGTGCATTGTGGGATTTTTAGTTGATTCTCTGCCCTTTACCTACTTGATGTTACCTCCCTGTTTGAATGTTTATAATCAGAAATTCTTTGGATATTGCCAAGCGTGTCCCTGAGGCAGGATCCTGTCTGATTGAGAACCACTGTTTTAGAGGAGATAATTTAGTGTGTCCCAGATCCTATGTCATGAATCTTCATTCTATGTATTAACTTAAAGGAATACTGAAGATTCTTGCTAGCTCTCGCATTTGAAGTGATATGGTTTTCATATGATCTGTCCCTAAAGTGCATGTGTTGGGCATTTGGTGTCCAGTGGCAATGTTGAAGTGGCAGAAGCTTTAAATGAGGGTTCTCATGGAAAGGAGTTAGAGACTAAGGGATCCACCCTCATGAACAGGTCAGGTCATGGACGTGAGACACTTCACTGAAGTGGGGCAATGCTCCAGTGATGAATTTGTTCCCCTAAGCACAGGTTGTTGTAAGAGTGACCCCAGCCCTCTCCATTCTCTTGCTACCTTGCATGGTGTTCATGAGCCGCTCTGTACCTGGCTATTTTCCTTTCTGCTTCTCTACCATGATTCCAGCAAGGGAGCTCTCATGAGACACAGATATCATGTTGTTTAGAGTTTCCAATGAACAGAACATCAAGCAAATAAGTCAGTCTTTTTTATAACTTATACAGTATCAAGTATTCTGCTACACTAACACAAAGTTGATGAAGTAGCACAAATTAGAATGTTGTCTCTATAAGACTTGCATAATACTTCTCAGAATATGAAAAAAAAGATTAGCAGAGTTAACCACATATCAGCAAATTATATTTGATCCCTGTTTTAGCTCTGTCATAGAGTATTTTTGAGTAAGTGTGTGAGTAGGAAAGTACCTAGAAACAGTTCATGAAAGTTAAAGTTTCTTAAGATACAAATAAGAAAAGATAGAGCTATCTAAAACTTACTAGCAGAAAAGGATAGATCCCAGCAGCAGAGGGCTGAATTGAAGTCTTCTGAAGATAATCAGAATGTCCAGTGGTAGTAGCTGAGTCAGTAAATCACCAGATGGACAGGAAATTACAGAATGTCTGATGGAAATGAGTGAGTCAGGGAAACTTCCAGAGAGAACTTGAAGTGTCCAGTGGTGGCCAGCCAGACTACAGCACTCCAGAATGCTTTGTGTCACAGTCAGTTATTGTAGGGGCAAGCCTTAGAGATTAGGCTACACAAGCAGTGACATCATTACTTTGGTTTTTCCATTGTATATCCAGAATTCTAAGAAATGTCTGTGTAGTACAAAGTCAAGAAGGATATTTTACTGATAACACGAATTCACCCAGTTCCCATTGTTCTTCAGATAATACTTCTCTGGGCAGTTGGATGCCTGCCTTACTGTCTCCTGTGTTGCCAAATGTCTTGGGACATGATGCTAGATGCCCTGTCTTTCCTCAGACACAGTACTATCCTATGCATTGAAGAGATCAATAATTTGCAACAGTAGACCAAATGTCCCTGGATAGGTCCGAGTGCTTCAGTAAAGAGAATACAAATGGTATTGGGAGACAGTTTTCAATGTATACCCCACATGTCTATATCTTATGAGAAAAGGCACTGTCTTTCTTTGTTCCTGCATGTATTTTTTAAAATATCCACTAACAGCCTTGGAAAATAAACTATCACCTTCTTTCAGAGGAATTGGCAGGTTTATTTCTCTTCGAGAATGAGAAAGGTAACTATCTCCCATCAAGGCAAAGGCCAAGCAAGCTTATAATTTATTCAAGGTCCCTACATTGGAGTTTCTTCTCCTGTAACACACCCCACTGAGTGTGCCAGTACCACCTGATCCAGCTCCCATCGCAGGGAAAAGTTAACAGAACTGTGTTGGTCCTGATTTTTGATTACGGCGTGAATCTGAAGTTAGTATATCTACAGCCAGCCCACTGAACAGCAGACTTTCCACCTTGCTATCTCCACGTGGTCTGGGCCACTACAAAATTCCATTTTGTCATGCTTGCTAGGCACCCTTGTTCAATCACCACATCTCTGACTGAGCAAAGGAAAATGCCTGTTTCTGTTACTCTGCCAAATAAGAGGACCTGACATCAACTACCACAGCAGAAAACTGCAGTCCTTTCAACTTTCATATTTAAGTCCACTCATAGGCCTAGATCCTATTTGTTGAAAGGGAAGCTGGATAATTGTAGTCATACTGTGCACCCTGAAATTCATGGGGGTTATGTTCCTAGAACAACTGCAAATTGTAAAAAACTGCGAGTTTCAGATTTAGCCACAAAAATCCCCATAAATGCCTATTTTTATAGTTTAAACCCTAAATATGCTATGTCTCCCTTGTTCATGTAATTTAATTGAATAAAATACTAAATTAATAAACTCTGAGGAGGTTTAGGGCATTTTGGAGGCCCCTTAGGAATCTCAGGTCTTTAATAAGAATGAAAGAGAGCTGCATGGCCCAGCAATCTGTGATGATGTGGGGATGCTGTGTATCTCTTGGAGGTGGGCTACAGGGCAGCAGCCAATCAGAAAGCAGCAAGGAGAACTGACTAGCACATCTAGATTAGCTACATACAAACCTGTCAAAATAACAGTCGCCAAGGATATCTGCGATTTCTGTGAAATTGTGGGATTTTATGTGAACAATTACTAGTTAGGTTCTAAGGAAAAAATCCACAAATGACTGAGGCTGCAAATTTTTTTCTTTTAAATACACATTTATTCAGTGTCATAATCAAATATTACATTTAGCAATCAACAGCATGGGTGCAAAAAAACGGCTACATTAAAACCCTTTGTTGGAACTGCTTTATACTTTCCACCAAACAGAAACTAAAATAACCTATTATACAATTATTAGCCACAAATACAGTCCTCGAGTTTTTGCTTATACACATCAGTATTGCTTAAAATATGTATTTGTAGCAGGTAGGCCCTATCACCATTGTGCTTGGATGAGTTCACAAATCTGTTGTATCTTATAGCTTCCCTGTCACTTCTCTGGCTCTCCTCTCCTGCTGAGCTTTGTTTCCTGGAAGTGTTTAAGACCTTCTGCCACTGCCATAGCTACTGCTGCTGAGGGGCTGAAAGTTTTGAAACATGACTTCATGGCTTATACTAGATAACAAATTCCTCTGACCTTCCCTACAGCCATTCAATAGGATAAATTCTCAGTAACTTTGTAAATTGTCGTGTATGAGAGAAGTACAAGTCTAGTTCCATAGCACCATCTTTCACTGGAAAGGTAATTACTTTCGAGATTTTCACTGATTTTACTTCCATCCTTATCTGTGCATTCACTGTTGCCTCAGGGAGGCTGCATGCCCTGCCTTTGCGAGGTAGTATGCTCTGCTACTCTGTAGTGCTATACAATAAATCTTTTCTAATATTTCTATCTCCCTGGGCCTTCTGAAAGTTCTTCAGTAAAATTGCATGGAAGTTCTGAGGAATACACTTCACTGACTATAAACCATTTTTACTGTTAGACTTCAAGAAATCAGAAGAACAATTTTATGTTTTTAATTACAT
This sequence comes from Ctenomys sociabilis, assembly GCA_004027165.1. Classification (NCBI taxonomy): domain Eukaryota; kingdom Metazoa; phylum Chordata; class Mammalia; order Rodentia; family Ctenomyidae; genus Ctenomys; species Ctenomys sociabilis. Next base: position 58,540 of record PVKA01006256.1, on the reverse strand, counting down.
ACTCAGGTTGTCATAATAGCTGATTCTGAAAGTCAGCCCTGGAGACAATGGGAAATTCCTGTCACGAATTCCAAGGAGACCAGTGGTCATATTGCAATTCATCTGCTATGCACACAGTCATAACATGGCTTTTAAGTTAGGTTATTTTCTTCTGGCAAAGGCAAGGTTTGATAACACTGGCATGACAATTTAGGGAATTTAGGATATTCAAAGCACCAAAAGTCTTCTTGAGGCTCAGGCCCCCATTCTTTTCCTTCGTTATGGGAGGCCCATCAGGCCTGTATTTGCTTTGCTTTTGCACTCTTACAACATGATAATCAGAAGTGCCTCTATCCTGGTATAATCACATGTCAAGGTGAAAATTCTACACAGTAACTGCTATTTAAAGCAAAACTGATGGAAATTATGAGCACAATTATCTCTGCCACCTTGTATATACACTTGCATGTTTTTCCCTCCTTTCTTTTTTCATATATTTTCTCCTTTCATCTTCATTGCTTAATCCTTAAGTTCAGTTTCTTTCCATTTTACTATATCTATGATAACTTTCAGATTGTATTTATTCTTTCAAGTTCTTACAGTAGGAAGACAATATGGTATTTATACCTGTGGTTCTGATTTATTTCACTGTTATCTCTTCCTCTTGAATTTTTCTCCTAACAAGTATATAGTGACCTAGTTCATCTCTTTTTGGTTTGAATTTCAGATTGTTATGAATAGAATAGCTACCTCTTTTTTTCTGAGATCCTATAGCATGCAGTATTGTTTTTCATACTTTGACTTTCAGCCTATCAATTTCTTTATGGGTTAAATGTGTTTCTTGCATATAGCACACCATTGATTTTGCTTCTTAATCTGCTCTACCAATCTATTTCTTTTAACTGGTGAATTGAGTCCATTTATATGGGTGGTTATAACTGATATGTGTTCATTTATATTTGTCATATTATTTTCCTGCTGTTGGTTCCCTACTTTTCTCCTGTGTTTAATAGTTTGCCATGTTTTGTGTGTTCTTTCTGTTTTATTCTTGGAATTGTATTTTGATCTCTTTCCAGAGTATCTTTCAGTATTCTGTGTAGGGTTGGTTTGGACATCATGAATTTATTTAGTTGTTCTTTGTCATGGAAGTATTTCTCTATTAAACTTGAAAGAGAGTTTGCCAGGGTATATCAGTGTTGAATGGAATTTTTTTCTTGTAGGACTTGAAGTACTTCACTCCATGCTCTGCTTGACCTGATAGATTTTGAAGAGAAATATTCCATTGTTCGGATGAGTTTTCCTTTCAATATGATCTGATTCTTTTCTCTAGTGGCTTTTGTTGTTCTTGTGCTGAATTTCTGAGATCTTATTATATGTCCAGTTGTAGTTTTAATTGGGTTAGCATTATTTGGAGTTCTATATGCCTCACTTACTAAATATCAGATTGTTTCCCAGTATTAGGGAGGTTTTCTGCTATTACTCCTGCTCATATCATTTTCTGTCATTTGTGTTGCCTCCTCCTTTCTCCTTGATGACTGTTAGTTTTATGGTGTTAGTCTTTGTATTGTCTTACAGCTGGTGAATTATTTTTTCCTGGATCTTACTTGCTTTTGAGAGATATTTCCTTACCTTTCTTTAGCTGCAATGGTGTCTTCTAGTTCTGAAAGTCTATCTTCACTTTCTTTCAAACAGTTTTGCTAACTTTTAAAATTAATTTTATTGAGAAACAAATGGCAATAAGACAGTTTCAAGACAGGTTAGTAGGAAAGTAACAATAATTAATATATTACATATTATCATCTTCATAGTAGTTATTCATAGTACAAGATGCATACATGATGTCCTGTCCAAACACTATTAGTACAAATTTTTCTTCTCATTGAATTGAAAGTAGTTATGTATCTATCCTATTTTGTGTATACAGATACAAAATGGTGCTTTATTCATATGCCCTTTTTTTGTTTACTTTTGTCAGAGATGGGTATTCTATTACCATTTAAATATTGTAGGTGCATGAATTCAGCAAAATAATCCAATATAGTCCAGTAGTCCATTGTAGTAGTGGGATATCCATAGGACTGGAAATGTCAGCAGTTGTTGACTTGAGCCTTTTACAGCTCAGCATATTAATATGGCTTTGTTTTTTTTTATATGTTTTTATATTTTTCTACTGGATGGTTAAGACCAAGATAAAGCAAGACCTATAGAACAAGAAATGTAACTTTTATATCTGACATGGTCAGTTTAATCCAGTTAGGATTTACCCTGAAACCCTGTAGAGTTTGTAGGTCCTTTGTCAGTGTCAGCTATGTGGATGAGTCATGGCCATTGCTTGACCAATTTGCTCTTTGAAAACTTGAGAAAATGTTTTCTCTCTAGGTGACTCTCCTTAAGCACATTATAGATCATCAATCACTTTCCTCTGTGGCACCATAATCTTCTTGATCAGAAAATTTGATATTCAGACAGATAGTTTTGCCAACTTTTAATGGAATTTTTAATCTCTTGTATATCTCTTTGAATCTGCTTGATGCATTCCATTTCTTTCCTACACTGTTCATTCAAGGTTTCCATCGTATTTATATTCTCCTCTATTTTTTTAATCAGTGTCTTCTCTAGAAATGCTGAGTAATTTGTTTGTTGTAGTTATCATTTCTTTTTTTTTCCCTGTGAAATTATTTCTGATCTGATTTCCTTTATACTCTTATGAAGCTGTTTTTTACTTCAGTTGCTATTTCAGAGGTTTAAGGTGTGTGGCTTTCTTCTATGTTGATATCTCTCAGGTTTGTTCTGGGTGGGCTGTGGGCCTGAGAATGCATTTTGCTCCTTCTTTTAGTCTTTTTCTATTTCAGGGAGGTCTTTATTTTGCATTCTGTGACAACTTTTTTTGTGACAGTTTGATAGTAGGTAGCTGTATCACTGCACTCAGGCCCTCTCTGTTTTCAGGTATCCCTCCTGTGTCAGAGATTCTTGACTTGTGTGTGGTCTTAGATTTTGCCTCTTCTGTTGACTGAGAGTGTTAGATTGGTTTCTGTTTGGCACTGTCCTCCATCCTTAAGTGGAGGGCTTTGGTGAGGTTATTAGCAAAGCACCTCCCAATATTAATACCCAAGTCAAAACATGTGGTTAAGACAGATATGGTTTCCTATTTATAGCAGAACAATTGGAAATACTAATAACAACTGGTAAAATTAGAAATTGACAAGCTTTTGTAACTAATGGGTTTGTACTTTAGACTATAGGAGGAAACATTAGAGCTGTATAACCAAGCAGATCTTATACTGGGAATTTATATTTAAATCAGTTACCCTGAGTTTTGCCTGGGCACGTCCCCTTCATGTACCTGGAGTCTTTCAGGCAGACTAGGCCACCCCAGTTTCCTGCTGCCAGTCTGTGCTACAAGGATGCTCCTATAGCTCTGAGCCTTAGTCTAAGCAGTAGCCTCAGCTCACGAGGTCTAGATCCAGTGAATTGGAACTCAACTGGCAACACCCAGCTTGGGTCTGGTTGCTGTGTTCGATTCCTTTTCGCGAAGCCCAGTCCAAGTGGACCACTATGCAGACTTGATTATTGTAGTTACATAATGAGTAGAAAAATTGTGTATGTATGCCCACCAATATCGTTCTTTTCCTAAATTGTTTCAATTAGGTATTTGTGTATTTAAATTAGATTTTAGATCATCTTATCACTGTTTAGCAAGAAACCCTACTACAATTTTATATGACATTATGCTGTATCTATAGATCACTCTTGATAGAATTGGGATCTTCAACAATTTGTTCTTTTTTATATTAATTTTATTTTATTTATTTAGTTAGTTTTTTGGCAGAACCCTTTCACTTGCCAGGGACGTGCTTATTCCACTAAGCCATCTCCCTGGCCTATTAATTTTATTAAGAAATAAGTAGTAATGAGACAGTTTCAAAACAGGTTAGTTGAACAGTTACAATAATTAAAACATTGCATATGGTTGTAGTATTCATACTACAAGATGCAGACATGATATCTTGTCTAAATGCTACTAGTTCAAAATTTTCTTCTCATTGAACTAAGAGAGAGCAGCTGTATATCTATGCTATTGTTTTATTAATTTTATTGAGAAACAAAGAGCAATGAGAAAGTTTCAAAACAGGTTAGTAGGACAGTTACAATAATTAATATTTGTTCTTCTAATCCAGGAAAACAAATGATTCTGTACTATAGATTGTACTCAGTTTCCACAATAACTATTTGTCATACTAAGAGTAGAAATCTTGTATACATGTATTAATCTCAATCCTAAAATTTTATATATTTTATAGTTGTACTGCTGGGCTTAAGTTGTACATTATTTTATTTTGCTATTATTTGAAATCACTAGATAGAAGTACAATTGATTCTTATATGTCAATCACATAGCTTGTGCTCTTCCATTACTATTTCTAGTAGTTGCTTTTTAGGTTTGTTATGATTTTTAAAAATTAAGCAAATATATTTACTTTTTTGATGTTGCTATGTCGGGTTTAAGGGGAAAAATGAGAGTTGATACACTTCCTTTGCTCCCAATCTAAGCAGCAAGCCATGTAATATTTCACCACAACATTTGAACATAACTGTATGTTTACATAGATGCCTACTATGGTATTCCTCCTATTCATGATCTGTTGAGATGGTTTTTCAAATTATAAATCATACTGCAGTTTACCAATAACATCCACTGAAATAACTTATATAGAAATGCATTGATTGTTGTTTGAATGTCAAACCCACTTGAGGTACCAGGATTAATCTTTGATATTGATCTTTTATTCCTTTATATAAAATTTTTATTTTTAAAAGAGACAACAAAATAGTATTAAAACAAAAATTATAAATAATATTAGAATTTTACTAAACAAAGTAATATGAATTTCACAGTATTTGTCAAATTGCATGGCATTGTTTCAAATTAGTTGAAAAAAGAAAAAAATGATAAGAAGAGAAAAAGGTAAAAAAAATAACTGAAAAAGGGAGACAAAAAAATTAAGAACCAACTTCTCCTTTCCCTAGAACAGCAGAAATCCACAGTACAGTTGTCCAAACATCCTGTTTACATATATAAATATATTGCTTTCCTCTACTCCCTCTCCTGTCCTTCTCTTCATTGCAGATTCCTTTTTTATGAACAACTTCATTCCCTTTTTCCAGTATGTATTGTACCTTTAAGATTTTATTTTCTCTTTTATATTCTCACACTAAGGAGACAATATGATGTTTGTATATGTGGGCCTGATTTATTTCACTTAAGAGTTTTGTTCTGAGTTATATCCATTTACTGATAAAAGCCTGAAATTTATCCTTTTATCTTTTATCCCTTTTACATATCTCTGGATTTGGTTTGCTAATATTTTGCTAAAAGTTTTTACATCTTTCTTCCAGACAGACAGACAGACAGGCAGAGAGACAGAAGGGTCCATGTTGCTATTTTGATAAAATACATGTCAGGTTTTATTTTGATACAATTCTGAACACAAAATAGATTGGATCTTGTCCTCTCTTCACTGATGTTATTCATACTTCAATCTCAAGGGAATGTAATTTTGTTGATTAATTACTCATTATTTTGTGATTTTATCATGTATTTTACTTTCATTTTCTTTAAAAATATTACCTTTCAGGCCTGGCAGATAATTGGGTGGTCTAAGCACCTGCCTGGCAAGCACAAGGGACCAGATTCAGTCCCCAGTACCACACGTCATGCCAGCTCCTGAACCCCAGTCCTACTGTGTCAGCCATCAAAACCAGGTGTGGTGATGCATGCTTGTAATTCCAGTGCTGGGAAGGATGAGACAGGATGATCACTATGAGCTTGAGCTGCATAGAGAGACACATAGCAAATAAATAAATAAATACTACCCTTTAATATTGTTTTATTATTTGAATTAAGGAATGAATTGCCCTACCATGAAATAACAAAAAAAACTTATTTTTATGTTTAGACATTCATTTTTTCAAATCTGAAGCTTTATTCACTATTGCTATTTTTGCAGACAGGAGTGTTGCTGTGTTGCCCAGGCTGGCCTCAGATCCTGGGCTCAAGCGATCTCTCTTCTGAGCCTCATAATATCTTGGTCTACAGGTCCATACCAGCATCACTGGCTGACTTGAAATTTATTTTCGACACTATAGATATGTGGTTATAAATTTTCTGTGTAGTTATCTGAAAATATTATTATTATTGTTCTGGAGATGAAGCCCAGGGTCTCATGCATGCTTGCAAGTCCTTCACCACTTAGCCACATCCCTGGTCCTATTTTTAATTTTGAAGAATAATTTTCATACCACTTAAATGTTGGTTTGACAAATATTGTATTATTGCATGAATTATTTCTGATTAGAATATGTCATCATTTATATGATAATTTCTCATACATAATATGATTTTGGCAGAGGATGCCTAGATTATATAGATTTTATATATATATATATTTTTTATTATATAGATTATATATAGTTATATATATTTTATTATATATATAATCTGCTTTCTGTTTCTTAGACTAAATGATTTCTATTGATCTGTCTTCAAGCTCACTAACTTTGTTTTGGCATATCTAATGTACCACTAAACTAATTAAACTCATCCAGTGATCTTTTTCTTTCCACTTCAAGTACTGTGTTAGTTGGTGGTAGAATTTTCATTGGTTTTTGTTTTCATCTGCTAGGATTCTTTATCTCTTTATTGAATTTTCCATAGTTTCTATTTGTCTACTGAGATTTCCCTGGCTTTTAACTCACTAAGGCCATAAAATTTGTGTTAGAGGTGTACATGGTAACTGCTTATAATACCTTTTTTATGTCCTCTCCTGGTCAGTCTAAGAGAAAGGAGTAACTGGGCCTGTAACAGGAACTATTATCTGGGCAATTAGAAAACAGAAGTATACTGGCCAGGTGGAGGCATTCTCTGCTACATTACAGCTCTGAGGCTTCACATGCCTATAGATCTATACACTTAGCATTACAACTCAGGGGCTCTAGGCCACCCCATTAAAGCTCCTCAATAGCTATATTTAACCTCAGTGTGTGCCAGCTTATTCTTAACATCTTCTGCTAGTCTCTCCTAATTCCTGTTAAACATCACAGTCACTGCCAATTATCTCTGGTGGTTTTTCCACATGCAACTGGTTGATGCCAGTCATTGTTAGGTGTGACTGATTGAATGTTCCTAGTTACTGCTGAGTACTACCAGTTTTTACCTGCTTATCTCTACTGACTGCCACCACCAACTTCTGCTACCAATTTGGGGAGTACGTTAGTGCTAACTGCCTTGATTCTCTACAGCTTATTTGTTTATTTATTGCATTTTAGGGAAGGGTCTACAGGGTGTTAAGGGTCTCACTACTAGATTGGACACATAGTGATCTGCCTGTTTCCAGCCTCCCAAGAGCTGGAATGACAGGCAAGTGCCACCATGACCAGTCTCCATTGCCTTCTCAGTGCACCCTCGTTGACCCGGGGTCAACACAGCAAGCTTGGGGATCAACCCCCTGGCCCCTGTGCCTGCTTGGAGCTGCTTTAATCCCCTGAGCTATTTGGGTGGCTCTTAATAGCTTTTTTTTTTTTTAATGTGACCACTAGTCCATACTTCCTGGAATTCCAAGTAGGTGTATGGAACTTTCAGAGCCCACACTACTCTGGAAATAAATCATGAGTAGATTTACAGGACCACCAAAGTGAAACTTGAACCAGCCTGTCCTTTAGCACAGCAAGGTCAGTAACCCAGAGAACCCATCTCAGATCAGTAATGGTGAACTGTTCAGTGTTTTCAAAGATACATACAGTCTGCTATGGTTTGCATACCATAGGTTCACCACTACTGTCCTAGACCAACCAGAGTTCAAGAGGAAGTTGTTTATACAGCAGCAGATGGTCTGTAATTGGTCCTGCTGATTGTCTAAATTCCACACTATCAGTTCAAACCTACTAATTGGTCAAAATTAAATTCTGCCATTTGGTTCAAAACCAGGCCTGGTGCAATCAGGGTAAAAATCTTCCAGAGGAGATGTGGGGTGCCCACAGCAACTACAGCTGTCATGGCAATAATTTGGCAATGTTGGGATGAGCAGCTGCTTCGCTGCCAGCTGCTGCATCACTGGAAAAAATGGAGGGCTCTAAAGTTAAAGCTGCCCTTGTTCAAAACATAACTGAGAAAGCTTTTCAATCATGGCTTTTTGGGGTTTGAAGATTCAGGGTTGCAAACAACAAACCGAGATCCCTCCTTGATCTGTGCTCATCACCAGGAAGCTGCAGCAAAGCCTGGAGCAGCTAGAATGGGGGAGGGGGCTCTTGGCTGCCAGAGTAGCTATGCCTCCCATCAGAGCAGTCTGAGAGACATTGTTTTGTAGCCTTGGGTAGCAGAAAGACAACTTGCTCCACTCCAACTTGCTGTAGTGACCAAGGGCAAGGGAAAAGAGAAAGACAGCATACCTGTCAGTTGAATCATTTTCCCTTTGGTGGTCATGGAGAAAAGGAAGTCAGGGTACTTTTTCTTTCTTTCTCTTGTAGTATGCTGGACAGAAAAACAAACTTGTAAACATCCAAGTTGTGCAGGAACCACTGAATTGCACTACAGAAAGCCAGGGCACTATATAGAGTGATCGTTTGGCTCACTGTGTTGTACAAAAACAGGAAAAGTCTGAAAAGGTGATTTTTAAGCAGATACGTGAATGATTCTTGGGGAGTACATTACATGGTCAGCGGAATGAAGGTATTTACTAGAAATAAGCATTGGTGAAGTGAAAAGGCTCTGATGCAAGATTATGCAGAGCTTGTCCAAGGACCATCAGAGTGAGAGCAGGACGGTGAGGGAAGGAATGCAGGCAGCAAGAGATAAGAGGTCCAGGCGGGGAGGAGTAATCATAATAGATTAATATATTATGATGACACCTTGGGTTGGGTTGTTTTCTGAAGAAGAAGATACAGTACCAACAGAGGTTTACGTAACAATAAATGACACACCCTGCCACATCTTCAGTTACTTGGCTCTTAGGTAAATGATAAATTTTAAGAGAACAAGGGCAGAAATAAGAAATATGAAAAGGAAGCTATGACACAAATCCAATTGCGAGATTATGGGGATTTGTGGCATGGTGGTAACACAGAAAAAATGAAATATAATCACAGTTTTGGAGCATAACTTGACTAAAGATACTAGTGGGTGGATGACAGGTGAGAAAGAGAGACTCATGTCTTGGATGCAACAACTTGTGAAATGAGGTGTCTTCTAACAGGTGAGACATTCAGAAGAGTCGGAAAAGAAACAAAGAGACGGCCATTGGTGCATAAAAGCCAGTTAAACACTGAAATGAATATGCAAAGCAGTCAACTGAATATATGAATATGGAATTCAGAAGAGTTTTGGTTGAAAAGAAATGAATTTTGGAGCTGTCAGACTGTCAACTTAAAATAACAACTCTGCTTGAAAATAAAGTAAAATTTTTAGTATCAGATATGACTGATAATGACTCAGATTCAAGATATCTCAAATAACATGTTACACACAGAGGAAGCTATAAGAATTTTTATACTCATAGAGCAAAATAAAACTATAATTCAATACATTTACCAATTACATTGGCAGGACAGTTGGTTAAGCTGGTTATAGCAAAAAAAAAAAAAAAAAAAAAAAAAAAAAAAAAAAAAAAAAAAAAAAAAAAAAAAAAAAAAAAAAAAAAAAAAAAAAAAAAAAAAAAAAAAAAAAAAAAAAAAAAAAAAAAAAAAAGAAGTTTCTTCTATAGGTTTCAGATGTTATCTTATAGCATTTTTAGTTTTGGGGTTAATGAAGGCCAGAGTCTGCTAAGCTTACTAGTATGTTCCAAGATGTTTACATAATAATCACTAGAATGCTCTGTGAGATAGAAAAGTTAAGGGAAATGTCTATCAAAGAGACTGAAACAGTCCAAGACAATTTTAGGTTTCTACCTACAACACTGCATCTCTTCACAGTCAAAATTCTATAGTCAAGGCCGGGCGTGGTGGTGCATGCCTATAATCCCAGCACTCGGGAGGCTGAGGCAGGAGGACTGTTGTGAGTTCGAGACCAGCCTGAGCTACAAAGTGAGTTTAAGGCCAGCCTGAACTGCATAGAGACCTTGTCTCAAAAAGACAAAGAAATAAAAATAAAAATAAAATTCTATAGTCGCCAGGCCTAGTGGCACATGCCTGTAATCCCAGCACTTGGGAGGCTGAGGCAAGAGGATTGTTGTGAGCTTGAGATCAAAGTGAGCTTAAGGTCAGCCTTAAGGGCATAGTGAGACCGTGTCTCAAAAAGACAAAAAAAATATTCTATAGTCAAAGTTGGGCTGTGTACAGTACCTTTAACATAAATGTAACTTCTTCAGAGAACATTAGTTCATAAGGATACTAGTTTGAAGCATATGACTTGCCAACTTGCATTTCAAAATGGTTCCATAATAGTGGTTTCCTTTACACTGTTGTTTTTTTTTTTTTTAATTTTAATGTATTTAGTACAGGATCTATAGGGTCTCACCACACAGATTGGACTCAAAGTAATCCCCCTGTTTTCAACTTCCCAAGCTCTGGGATTACAGGCATGGCCACCACGCCCAGTCTCAGCCTCCATCTAAGTGCCCCTGGGGGTGGAGCCTGAACAGCATGGTGGGGATCAAAGCTCTGAGTCTGCCTAAGCAGCTGCTTTTATCCGCTGAGCCATCTGGCTGGCCCTTACACTAAGATCCGACAGTTACACAGACTGAACAAACTCTCTAAAATTAAGAAGTAAAAGCTCGAAAACTAGAACACACTCTGAAATACTATAATATTTAAAGTTCTGGAAAATGGGAGAGAAATTGCAAAAGAAAGCAATATTGAGATGTACATCCATGTGCATGTGTGCGTGTGTGTGTGTGTGTGTGTGTGTGTGTACACAGTATAGGTCCATTCTAGGGGTGTCAGTATTCACTGTAAGTGTTACTAGACAGAGTTGTGCAAGAAAATTATAACATAAAGTAAACTATAATAAGAGCTTAAGCTATTTTTTAAGATCTTAGATTAGCAAGGGAAATTGAAATCACTTATTGTAAGTTAGCAATGAATTTTTAGTAGGAAAATTGAAAGTCATTGAAATATAAAAGAACATGTCTGTTCACACTTTAAAGAAGCTCTGTACTCCTATTCTAACAGGGTTAAAAACATAAGACTTTCAAATTTCAGTTTTTGCTATCATCCCCAACTTGTAACTCCAAATTGTTTGTGTTGGCACAAATCTTTTATTAACTGATAGTTCAGAGTCCATGAGAGGGTAAGGAGCTGGTGTTTTATCAAGTTTTAAGGACAGGTTTTAGGCTTTTTGTGTCTACTCACTAATAAATGTGGGTGTATGTATGTGTGTGTACATGAATAATGTCGTAGAAAAAGCGTCAATAAATATACATATGTATACATTCACTACAACCCACAAATTTATGGTTTAGCCTGGAAAGGTCTCTCCAAAGTCTCCTATATTCTGTGTCAGGACTTTTGCAAGGTGATTGAATCAGAAACACTGCACTAACCTATGAATTAACTCATTCATAAGTAAAAGCCAGTTAAACTTTGTGCTGTTTGGAAATGGCGCCTGGCCAAAGGCAGCAGTTCACTGGGGATGGGACCTGCAAGGGAGTCCTTTCATCCCCACTCCTGCTTTCCTAATCTGCTTGCTGGCCATGATGCAGGCAGCTTTCTTCCACTAGGCCCTTTCTCCATTCCATTTCCGTCTTGGAGCAAGCAGACCAGGGACTGAACCCACCAAACTGTACACCAAAATAACCCTGTCCTCTTTTTAGTTGTCCTAGTGACATGAAAGCTGCCTGGAATCAGGTCTAATCTGGACTCATATACAGTATATGTATAATACACTACCACAGGCATGATGATTTCTAAAACACTTATTGTCCTACATGTTTTGTGCTGCTATCAGAAAATATCCAAGACTGTAATTTATAAAGAACATGAATCCACTACATCATAACTCTGAGGTGTAAGAACCCCACTATCAAGGTGGTGGAATCTGGCAAGTATCATCTTGCTGCCTCATAAGATAGTGAGAACATCATATACCTAAATGGCAATAAAGAAGAGTCAATTCTAAATGACTCTTTTAAAGGGCATTGACCACATTCAAGAGGGTACAGCCACTATAGTTTGATCACTTCTGAAAGTCCCCACTCCCCAACACTATGATATTAATGGTTACATTTCAACATGAGTTTTTAAGGAGACAATTTTTCAAACTATACCAGATACTCTCAAGCTAATTTGTAAACAACTGCTGCAGTGAACCCTTGTAATGTCCCCATTGTCACTTACATTAATTTCTTCTCCTTTGGACTTCCCAGATCTGCCCACCATTCAGAAATGAAAGAGTAACACCTAGAACGGAAAATTCCTCAGTCTGCCAGATGTCATGTTTGTGCATTAGTAGTTACCTTCTGGGTGTAAAAAATTTTAATATTCCCAAAAGATGAAATTCCAGTAGAAAGTTAGTATTAGCAGAAATGTACAGCTTAATAGATTTGGAAAAGATAAGACACAGAAGTCATCTTTTCAGTTCTTTCACTTTTTCAGCAGTCTAAGAAACTAAAAGGAAAGGAGACTAAATGACTGCATAGCTTTTTGCAGTATCAGAGATCAAACTTGGACCTTGCGGACCTTGCACTTGCTGATCAAGTGCATACGGTGCTCGGCCATCTCCCCCACCCTGACAGTGTAGTTTTAAGAGAAGAAGATATGTCACTAGAGCTTTGTGGGATAGGAAATTAATTGATCTTGGCAATATGTATAGTCATAACATATTAAGCAGGTTTGTGATATTACCTAGCAAGTATAAATAAGGCTATAATGCAAGTAGAAATGAAAGAAGGTCATGCTGGCCTGACGTTGGGGACTCTACCTGGTCCCTGGTCCCTCTTCTCTGGCACTGGTCTCTAACTCTGCTTGCAGGAGATGAGCAGCTTTCCTCTGCCATGATGGTTTGGACTCACCCAAATCCTAAACTTATGGAATCAGGGGACCTTAGATAGAGACATCTGAAAGTGTGGGCCAAAGTAAACCTTCTCTCCTTTAAACTGTTTATGTGAAGTATTTCTGTCACAGTGATGAAAAGCTGGCCAATATAAATATGTTCTACTAGAGGTGGTAAGACAAAAGCAAATGAGGCACATCTGGGTTCTAGTGGGATATTGGTGGAAGAAGAAGAAACAACCTCGAAAGGAGAGGACTTCTGGCAAAGCAGTTATCTTCAGGTGAAAACTATGTTTCAATCAGGAAGGAAGGAAAAGGAAAGAATTTAGAGGACAGGGGATTTTGTGTGATTCCATTTTGGGGGGCAGGGAGAAAAGTTCTGGGCAACTGGAGACTTTCAGACCTCTCATAAGGTTACTGAACAATGGAGAACTAAATTAAAATGCTTTGAGACTTGGACTAAACAGAGGTAAGGACTTCAGTGCACTTGTTAATCTGATAATTTCTGATATGAGCTGAGACTTGTTCCCTTAAAAGAGATGTGCTCAATCTCTAACACCAAGTATTCCTGCATGTGGTTGTATTTGGAGATAGGCCCTTACTCTCCTCTAAATGGAGGATAAATTAAAATGGGGCCATTAGGGTGGAACCTAACCCAAATCTGAGGGGTATTCTTATAAGAAGAAATTTGGACACATAGGATATATATGCACAGAGGAAATAGTGAGGATCCAAGAAGAATATAGACACCTTCAAGGTATAAAACAAATACTTCAGAGAAAACTAAATTTTCTCACACTTTGATTTTGACTTGGTAGGCTCCAGAACTGTAAAAATAAGTTTATATGCTTAACTTCTCTTGTCTGTGGTATTTTGTTATAATAGCCCTGGAAAACTAAGTGTCAGTAGTTAACAGCTCTAATTCCAGCCTCTGTTTTGGAACTGCTGTCCTAGATTGTGTTGATGAGATAGGAAAGATTGGTGGTTAAGAGAAGGGAGGATTCTTTTCATCTGTGCTTTCAACTCTGGGGATCCTTCTGCTTAGGTTGTAAAGTCCATGTCTTTTATTCATTTGTGTGTGTGCTTTTCTATTCATTCTCTCCCTCCCTCCGTCCCTCCCTCCCTCCCTCCCTCCCTCCCTTCTTGTCTCCCTCCCTCCCTCCCTCCTTCTCTCCCTCCTTCTCTCCCTCCCTTCATACTCTACAGAGCAACATTTCCAGTATTGTTTTAATTTGCGATTATACAGTTAGATACTTGTTTTCAATTAGTAAATATTACTGATCAGGGCCGGCCAAATAGCTCAGTGGATTAAAGCTTCTTCTTAGGCAGACAAAGGGGCTAGGAATTTGATCCAGGGGCCTGCCATGCCGCCCCCACAACACACACACACACACACACACACTGAGATGGCAATTGAGACCGAGTGTGGTGATGTGTGCCTGTAATCCCAGCTCTTGGGAGGCTGTAAACAGGTGGATCAGTACGAGTCTGATCTAGTAGTGAGACCCCTGTAGACCCTTCTCTAAAATACAAAAATAAATAGATAAAAATTGCTATTTTTATTTATTATATTCTAAATACTATTCTAAATGTTAAAGATCTTATTGAATAAAACATAAAAAAAAAAAAAAACCCTGCCCTCATGGAATTTATCCTCTAGTGGCTTCAACTTGTGGTTGTCTCTGTGGAATATTATAAAAGTTTCAGTTGGAGTTCTTATGGCCTGTTTGTATGGGGCCCAGGGGAGATTTTCTCTGGTGAGCTCCCAAGGTTAAATCACACAAGTGTACATGATATCATAAGAGCATGCAGCGCAAGAGCCACCTGAGTCTTTATTATACATTTCTCATGCAGCTGTTGTTCCATAATTACATTCTTTCGTACTGCCACAGCCAGCACATATGTGTTTACCTGTGCTAAGTCAGGTAAGCTGTGGTAACTTTATCCCTGTGCACCTGCGCTAGACAACCGGGTCAGGCCCTCAGGTGTCCTTAGATGCCCTTGAGCTTTGAAGCAGTGTGAGTGGTTCCCCACCTGGCCAAATCACCACATCCTAATCCACATTTTTATTATTCCCAAATATACCTTCTTAAAGTAGAAAATGTATCATATCTTTAAAAATTAATTAATGGTGCTATATTGCATTATAAATAAATACCTTACACTATAATATTCAAGGGTGATTTGATCCTGTTTAACTTGTTTGGGATATACTTCAAGTTAGGGATTTGTACTTCCTCTGTGAAGGCTGCCCTTAACTCTTTTCAGTTCAAAATTGGTATTTCTGGACAGTAAAAGACATAAAATAGAGGATTTCATCATATATACCTTCCTTAGTAAATAATTTCTCAAAAATTTTAGCTATTAGCATTTTGGAAACCTGAGCTCGAATGTTTGCTGGGTTTGGGGGCAGCTGGAGAGACCACAGGTGCAAGGCACGGAGGAGGAAAAACCAGCTGCATGGGGCACTTCCAACTCACCCACTCCAGAAACTCGCTGGGGACCCTGGGTCCTTTCCCATTTGTTTTTAATGTTGAAAATAGCTGATTGCCCTTAAGCAACAGGCAGGGCTTCTGTGTGTATTTTTATTTTTCTGTAGGTTAGAAATGTGGACATTTTTTTTAGGGAAGGCAATGCAGTAACCTTTTGCCATGTCTCATGTATCAGTCAGAGTTGAGACAGGAAACAAGTCACAGTAAGCTTGGTTTAATTGAAAAGGCTCTAAAAAGGGACCTTTTGGGGGGGGGGTCATCCAGAAGAGCCTTTATTAGGATTCAGTTAAGAATGGCATTCAAGTCACAGCAGCCTGTTCATATCATTGACAGTTCTCAGGGGCGCCATCGCTGACACAGGTGAACAGTGCACAGATTAACCCACTAAGGACATGGGAAGGCTGTTCATATGGAAGTGTGAACCTGCACACACTTAGGGCCAGACGTGCTGTGTAGTCAGGAGAGCAGGGATTCCTGGAAGACTGGAGCTTACAGTGGTGTTATCAGGGATAAGGGAGTGAGCAACAGTGGAAAGACACTGTCACCCTCACAGAAGAGTCACTGGAAAGAAAGAGGCCTCTTGACAGTAGTTATGAAAGGACACAGCACGACCAAATCTGATTTAGCTTAGGTGCAGAGGCATGCAGCGCCTATTTCACTGTTTCTCTTCCTGTGATCTTTTGCCAGCACTTCTCACTGCACAAACTCCTCAGGAAGGCACAAGATTAAGGGCCCCTGAACACATCCATAGAGGCTTGGTAGAGAAATGGACACAATGCATTTAGGGAGGGAAGTAGAAAATTCTGTTAGGAGTGTTTTCTATAAGTACAGGTTAAAAATAAATTGCTATTAGAACAACGAAAAGTCTGCATAAAGCCAGCTTTCTAGGAGAAGGATCCTGTAATAAGTATTTTGGACTTTGGGCTTAAGAGGTAAAATTGAAAATATGTCATATTTATGTGAGCATTTAACATAAAATCATTTTAACACATATAAAATACTTATTCAATTCAAAGTCAGCAGACTGGACTTGCACTGTGGGACAGTTTGCCATCTTCTCTTCTAGGCAGTCTTCTCCCAAAATTTTGTTTCCCGCAGGAGCCTATCATTCAATAATTTAAAATAAATCTGCCCTTGCTGGCTTTTCACACTGACTGTCCGAGGTTTGAGCGACAGAGAATCAACTTTTATTTGCTTCAATGAAACTGAAGCCAAGTCGAGAAAAGAGAATGGAACCCACAATCCTGGACTGTAAGAAATCCCAGCTGCTCTAGGGTATCTCGGCTGGGAATGCTGCACCCTTGCTCCTTTTCTCTTATCTTTGCTTGGCTTCAGATTGGCTTCGCTCTCTGCTAGTGAGGGCAGACCTTTCCCACAGGAAGCAGACACTTTCATGAATTCTGCTTGACCTGTCTAGGTCACACATCCATCCTTTGATGAATGTGGACGGACGGGTGGGGATCGGGGAAGGTTGGTAATGGTGTCAAGATTTTATCATCATATAAATTTAGGCTAGGGACACGTTTCTGAGGGGGGACGGATAAAAGAGGTTTCCCTAAAATAGGAAATCACCCACTTCAGGCAAATAGAAACATTGTACTTCCAGCTCAGAGTGTGCCGTGCTATAATAGTGATAAGTCTGACACATCTTTATCACTCTCGCTACTTTGTATCAAACTTGGTAGCCATTCCTGTTTTTGATGAATGAAAGACTAGGTTCCCCCAGGTGGTGGTTGTGAACACGCCTTTCTTTAAATTGGCCCAGGATTTTTACTAACAGCTGTGTGTGTTGCATTGGTTATTTTTAATGCTCCCATATTATCCTCCTACTCCTTAGGGCAAAAAAGTGCCGAGAGGCGGGCGCTCCGTAAGCGTCCAGTGGAAATCCTGAACCCAGAACGCGGCCACAAAGCACCTACGCCGCTGGCCGGAACGATTGTCCTCTGGTGACCCCGGGGGCCTGCCGGGCCGGGACCGCGGGACACAGAGCCCCAGCCTCGCTCGCAGAGGCGGCGGGGAGGCCCGGCCCGAGGGCAGGTTGCGCAGCGGGCTGGGTCCGGCCTCCGGTGCTTCCCGGCGCACAAAAGGGGAGGCGCGGGCGGAGCGGTGCGAAGTCGCAGCCGCCGCCGCCGCCGCCGCCGCCCGCCCGCCCGCCCGCCTTTCTGTCTCCTCTCTCCCACCGTACTGGACCGCGCGGGCCCATTTCCGGGTCCCGGATATTCGGTATCGATCTGGGCCGGGGCCGTGCGAGCAGGTGGTTGCTGCGGGGCCTCTGGGCCGCTGAGCTGGTGCCCGGGGCTGGCCTCCCCGCGCCTTCCGTGGTCTTAGCGCGTCGGCCGTCTCCGATATGGCCGAAGTCAGCATCGACCAGTCCAAGCTGCCCGGCGTGAAGGAAGGTAGGCAGGGGCCGCGCGGCCAGGCTCGGGCTACCCCGCGGACCCCGCTGCGCTCCGGGCCTACGCCCGCCGGTCTGGGCGGCAGTGCTGCGCGCGGGTCTGCCCCGGGCCCAGCCCGCCTCTCCCGGGAGCGGCGCGGGAGCCGTGCGGACGTGGCCGAGGCCGCT
The DNA here is from genome assembly GCA_004027165.1 of Ctenomys sociabilis. Classification (NCBI taxonomy): domain Eukaryota; kingdom Metazoa; phylum Chordata; class Mammalia; order Rodentia; family Ctenomyidae; genus Ctenomys; species Ctenomys sociabilis. The sequence goes on along the minus strand of PVKA01006256.1, from coordinate 40,528 downwards.
GCCCGTCGCGGACGCCCGGAGCCGGGTGCGGGGCCGCGGCCCGAGCGCGGGAGCTCGGCCTGGCCGCCCCAAGGCTCGGGGAAGCAGGGAGGGGTTGACATTTGGCGCTTGTGGAGCCTGTTTTGAAACATGACTCTTCGCCTCCTTCACTCCTCAACCCACTCCCAGGCTGGCTGGCACGCTTTCCCCACCTTCCTTAAGGTTTAAAAGTTCAGGCTTGGCGTTGCCTCGAGAAGCCACTATACGCATTTTCTTACAAAAAAGCTGCGGGCAAGGAGGGTAGAGGCCTAGAGATTTTTTGTTTTTTATTTTTTCCTCCCTACTGTCCAGAAAAAAAAAAAAAAAAACCAAACAAACAACGATCGTCTCTTTCCTCATCTGTGTCTGATGCCCCACGACCTAGCTTTCTTGTTGCTATCTTGTGCTGGATCACCTTCATCTTTAGTTACTTGGGCGACCTGAGAGCTGTTGCCATCCCACAGGTTGCAAGGGTTTGCAAAGACTACCCACCTTTTGTTGCTGATGTGTGTTTCATGTGAAGACTGTGGCCAGAGTTATCTGGGGGAAGATGACCCACAGAGTAAGAATTTTAGAACTTTGCATTCATCTGACTCAAATATCTTGCACAGGCTAACCCAGAAATCTAAAGAAATGACAGCCTGCTTGCCCTCATTCTTCCCAGTTTCAAACATTAGATTAGTTTATGTAGAAGTTTTTATAGGGCCGAGTCTGTCCTGTTGTTCGTAAAAGTATTCTGACATGCAAAAGTCTAAGATCTTACAGCCTTAGCATTTTTCTGCCTTTCCTTCTCTAGTTTGACCTTGGTAAAGTCTGGAATTTACAGCTTTATTATTCTTTTTACTTTAAGAAGCATGATCATGCTGTCTTCCCTGTAAGATAGCTCAGTAGTTTGAAAGTCATAACTCTAGAGATTGCTTTTGGGTCTTCTGCTTATTTACTGGTGGTTTCTCTCTCACCTTTTTTCTTTTTCGTGACCTCAGGTAATGTTTCTTCAGGGTGGGTAAAGAGTAGAATGATACTGTAGTGCAAACCAAACCAGTCATGTAAAGTAGGACCCATATATAGTGCTGTGCTTTTTATCAAGCTACCTATCTTTGTGGTTACTTGGAAAATAGGTTGGCATTCACTTTGTGTGTATACATTTGTGTTATCGTTAGATCTTCTGATTTCTTACCAAGACAGGAATGCCTTTTGCTAAACATTGTTTCTCAAGGAATTCTATAAATATTTTTCATCTAAAAATGCACTTTGGCTTTTGTTTTACAAAAGGTGGTGTTTGGCAGCCCTGTTCCTGTAATCTGATGAGGGAGGTGATGAGGATATGTAAGGTGATTCTTTCATGTTTCTTTGTTAGAATTTAATATTTACTGATTTGGAGGGAGGTCAGAAGTTGTTGAGATTATTGTCTTTGGAAACTTCTAACTTTTCTGGTTCTAAGATCATCAAAGGATATGCTGTATTATGATGGGAACATTGTAATGTTTTTGATCTGGGAAATAAATTGTCTGTCTAATATAACTTAATTATGGTCCACTTACTGTCTTACAGTATCTTTACCCTAATTAAAGACAATAAAACATGCACAAACATTGGAACTGTTATAGTAGTGAAACCATGCTTGTGGAAGTTTAGTTGTAATTTGTAATATTCTGGCTCTAATTTTGAACCCCATTTCAAAATTGTTTTGATGCCACCATTTATATTCTTAATTGAAAACTTGGTGGGTTTATGTCCTAGTACGCTTTGCCATATGGGGTACATAGATTCCAACAGCAACTGAGAAAAACAAACAATGAATGCCTCTTTCAAATGCCACTTCGTTAGGAGGAGGTGGGCTACCCCTGTGACTTCTCCACAGAGGTAGTGGATAGCAACTAACACCAGGATCAAGGCCTGTTTAAGTATCTGTTCTATAAGATTAACATCCAGTGTTTGTCTCAGTTTTTAAATCGTTTGGATGGATCTTTTTTAAAACTAGTACACATACACACAACTATGGTGTATATACACACAACTTTTTATTTCCAGTGTAGCAATCCCCAGATTTTGCATTATATTTTGTATTCTTGTTCAAATTGAAAGTCTCTCTGTTTCCAAAGTTGCTAAACTGTGTTTGTTTATGCTTATCATCTAAAATCACTGTACCAAGTGTTGATTCTTCTTGAAGTACAAGTAGCTACTATAGCTATTTTGTAATAACTACAGAGAGTGACTGATAAAATTGAATACATTTTTAGAGAGGTGAAAAAAATGGAAGTCATCTAAAAAGCACTGATTAATTTTGGATTCCAGACACTTGCTGCCATAATAGAGTAGACACATTGCATAAATCCAGAATTTAAAAAGAAGACATAGCAAGCTATGCCAGTTAGTGTAATAGTAGTCCTAGAGATCTGTGGCTTATTACATGTACACTAGGAATCTAATGTGATGTCAGTATTTGTGAGATGTACTTTAGCTGAATTCCCAGGGCCTTTTTTCAAAATTTCATAGCGGTTTTTATTATTTTAAAAATGAAACTATCACTAGGTCTTCTTGGGCTGGGCCATGTCTTGTTTCATTAATTTCGTCTGACTTTGCATTGCTCATGTAACCAGTAAACATTCAGTAAATATGTGATTGTGATAATCAATGAATGTAATATTAGCTGTTCTCTGTTGATTTAAAAATCTTATATCTAACATAATTATTTCATATTCAGTTTCAGTCATATAACCTCTTAAAGAGCAGAGATAATGTCTTTTTTTTTTTTTTTTTTTTTTTTTTTGCCTTTTTGAGACAGGGTCTCACTATGCAGTTCAGGCTGGCCTTAAACTCACTTTGTAGCTCAAGCTGGTCTTGAACTCACAACAATCCTCCTGCCTCAGCCTCCCGAATGCTGGGATTACAGGCCTGCGCCACCACGCCTGGCTGCAGAGATAATGTCTTTAGCCATGTGTAACACCTATCATTTATGCCAGCATTAAATTATAAACAGTTGAGTCTTTTTTTCCGATGGTTTTGTTTTTTAATGATGTGTTTGGTACAGGGTTTTACTACACAGTTTGGACTCATAGTGATCCTTTTGTTTTCAGCATTCCCAGCATTGGGAGTACAGTATGCGCTACCATGCCCCGTCTCAGTGGCTGGCTAAGCATGGTGTGGTGCTGGGGATCGAACCCTGCTCCCTGTGCTTGCCTGAGCAGGCACTTAGTCCACTGAGCAATCTCACCAGCCCTAGATGCATTGTTATTAGGTATCTTTTATGAATATAATTCATTGGACATAGGTATGTGTAGAATAAAAGTTTTTTAAAAAGTGATGCTATTGTCTTCTAAGTTGGATGTAATCACTATTATAATGGACTATAGGAGTCAGTTTTATTTTTTTTAATTCAAAGCCATTTCATGTGAGGGTAGTTCCATAATAAAATGTCTTACAGTGTGTGGAGGTATACTGTAGCTTGAAATCTGTAGAATTATTATAAAAATTTTTTAACTTTACATTTATATGTAAGGGCCAGGGAGATAGCTCAGTAGAATAAGTTCTTGCCTGGCAAGTGCAAGGCCTTGAGTTTGGTACCCGGTATGGGGGGGGTGGGGGATTATATATAGACCAAAAATGCTTCCTGTTAAAGAGAAAAAAAATTTTAGTTTCTTGCTATATGCAGAGTCAAATCCTTTCTTAAATGAATAAACATATTTTTTTTTCAAAAGGATATGAAATGTTAGTTGTAATTTTTTTTTTTTCTTTTTAACATCCAACAGGTATTGAAAGGACAGTTTCCATGTAGGACACTACAGTATGTGAAATTACTAATTGATATTTTAAAAAGGAATCTCAGGGATGGCCAGATAGCTCATGGGTTAAAATGCCTGTTTAGGCAATTACGGTAACTGGGGTTTGATCCCAGGCATGCCGTGCTGGCGCCACCCCCTTGTCACGCTGAGTCTGAGACTGGGCATGGTGGTGCACACCTGTAATCTCAGCGCTTGGGAAGCTCAAAAAAGGGGGATCACTATGAGTCCAGACTGTGTAATGAGACCCTGGAGACCCTATACTAAATACATAAAACAGAAAAAAGAGATCTCAGTAGAACTGATAAAAACCTTACTGATTCAGGCTTCCCTACGCATTTTTCAAATGAAAATCTGTGGACCACAAGGGAAGTGAGTTGTACTAAACTACTGAGGTTGAGTAGGTGGGTACTGATGCGTAAGTGCCTAGATTATCAAAATTTAGAACTAGGAATACACAGTTTAGTTGTCTCTTCCTTCCGTCTTCCTTCTCCTTTCCTTTTGTTCCTCCTTTTAAAAATTATTCTGAAGATATGTAAGATTGTTTCATTTAATACCACCATAGGGTTGGGGAGATGGCTCAGTGGAATGAGCACTTCCCTGGCAAGCGCAAGGGTCTGAATTCAAATCCCCAGTTCTGCCAAAAAAAAAAAAAAGAAAAAAAAGAAACCACCAAAATACCACAATATATTTAGCATAAAGACTATTTTATGGATTTTTCTGAGATTAGGCATTGGATGCTCCACAGTAATGCTAGTAAGTTATTATTATTATTATTATTATTATTATTATTATTATTATTATTATTTTGTTTTGTGTGTGTTTAGTACAGGGTCTACAGGTTCTCTCTACAGATACATCAGACTCATAGTGATCCTCCTCTTTTCAGCCTCTCAAGTGCTGGAATTACAGGCGGGTGCCAGCATGCCCAGTCTCAGTTACTGTCTCAGTGCATCCCAGGGGCATGGCTGGCAAGGCCTGTGGTTCTGGGGATCAAGTCCCAGGTCCCTGCTCTTTGCATAAGCAGGCGCTTATTTTAAGCAGATTTTTTTGAGCTTTTGATTCAGCAAATGAATTACTGCGTGCCGTGTGGAAAGTCATGTTCTTTCCTTAGTATTTTTCTACCCTAATAGTCAAGACACATACATAAACAAATGCATGTCTTCTTTAGTGTACCCAACCTTAATGAAGGGGCTAATATGTATGTACTTGAATTTTTTACAGTCGGATTTTTTTTTTAGAGAAGTAATTTTAGTCATTGGACGTGACCTTTCCTCACTTCAGGAGCCAACAGTTTATTGAGATAAATGAATTTTTTTCTCAGTGATGAAAAGCTGTTAACAGGTAGCCATTAGAAGTGCTTTTGGATTTATATTTCTAATGACCCAATTAAAGAGGTCTGTGCTTCAAAAATATAAAATTAAGATATGCTAAATCTTGGACATGACCTAAAAAAGATAATTGGTTTTTATTTGTAGAAGGATTTTGGAGATGGTTTGGATGTTTGAATCTGTCCTGTTCCATATGTTTGAATTTTGAAAGCAGTACAGAATGGTAGTCAGGTATTACTTTTAACAGGATATGACAAGCAAACAAAAAAACAAGAACTGTTTTCTTTTGCCCTCATTTCGCTCAAAAGCTTCTTATCCTCACCACTGCCAGCCACTAATTTATTTTATGTCTCTATAATTTTGCTTTGCTAAAAAGTATGATTAGGATCATGTAGTGCATATTTTTTTCTTAAGGTAATGTATATGATATATGAGTTTGTTCTTTCCTTCAATTAGTATTCCATGATATGTCATGCCTTAGTTGATTCTTTCACTGGTTAAAGAATATTTGAGCTGTTTTCAGTTTTGGTGATTATAAACATTTTCATTTAGATTATATAGCTCTAAACATTTATACAGTGGGGATGTGAGAGTGTACCTAAATGATTTTGTTTCTGTTGGCTTAGCACCCATAATGGCATGTGCAAAAATGTGTTAACATTAACAAACTGAAGAGTATACCAGTTTTGCTTGCTGTGGATCCTTGTCGTACTAGATAATGTCAATTATTTTTCCCATTTTTGTAGATATAGAAGAGCATTTTATTGTGGCTTTCATTAGCATTTCTCTAATTACCAGATGATAATGAACTATTTTTCTTGTATTTAGTTTTAGGTTTTATTCTACACTTTTGCCCAGTTTTGATAGTTCACTAGTTTATTATTGAGCTGTGAGAGTTCTTTTCACATACTGATTACAAATCTTAATTGATATATAGACTAAACCTATTAATTTTCAAGTCTTGGTTCAACATCAGAATAATGTGGGGAGCTTATTAGAAGCCCATTCTTAACCTTACTTTTTTTTTTTATGTATTTGGTACAGGGTTTAATTACACAGATTGGACTCATAGTGACCTCCTGTTTTTAGCCTCCCCCAGCAGTGGGATTACAGGCACATGCAACCATGTGAAAGCAGGCCGGCCAGGTATGCGTAACAGGGGTCAAACTCTGGTCCCTCTGCTTGCCTAGGCAAACACTTGGTCCGCTGAGCTATCTCACATCCTTACTTGATGTTAGCAAAAACACTTGGAGATGGTCCCAGAGTTAAGTAGTTTTTATATACAGATTACATAGGGTGTGGGCCTTTAGAAATTGCAGGCTGAAAATACCATGGCTGCCACATTCCAGGTCCCTCCCTTACACTGATTTCTGATTTGTTTCTTTTCAGCAATAGCTCATTAATCTGACAGTATTAAAGAATGAATAATATGTGTCCATAATAACTGTGAATTTTTTAATTGTTAAAAATGTTTATCACTAAGCACCTGCTTATCCAAGCACAGGGACTGAATTCAGTAACCTGCACCACAGGCCATACTCTCCCTGCCCCTAGCTGCTCTGGAAGGCCACCAAGATCAGGCATGGTGGGACACATCTATAATCCTAGTGCTGGAGAGGCTGAGACAGGAGGATTACAATGAACTCGAGCTGACTAGTGAGACCTAGTACCAAATATGTTTAAAAAAAAGAGAAGGAAAGAAAAATGTTGGTTGCACATATGAAATTTGAATTTTAGTGTCTGTATTTAAAATTCTGTGGGGATACAGCCATACTCATAAACATAATCATTTGTGGCTGTTTTTACATGATAGAGTTTTTATAACATAGATCACATGATTTACAAAACTGAAGTTGTTTACTATTAGGTAAAAGGTACTTTTTGAAACATTTGCAACAAAATTTTCCAAAAATTTTCTTTTATTTTGATATTCCAGTTGGCAATATGAACATCAATTATTATAACTTGGCTTTACTATAGAGATGACCTTGTGGGCAGTTTTGATTGAACGCATATTGCAACATACTTAATTTCCCTATTGACTGTAAAAAATTCACATATGTCCTTTTTAAAAAGCATGACATTCCTTTTAAATTTCTGAGTACATGATAACTGCTTCAAACTGTAAATTAAGAAAGTGCTATATGCCAGCTCCCAATAAGGACCTCAGAGTTTTTGTGAAGTGTAGACTCTTCAGATGCAAAATTTTTTTCCCTTGATACTAGGGATTGAAATCAGGACCACGCACATGCTGGTTAAGTGCCCTGCCACTGAGTAGTGACTTAAAAAAAAAAAAAAATTTTTTTTTATAATTGGTTCTGCTCAAATTTTAGTGGGGATATTTGCATAAGTGAAGTCTTGCTTCTTCCTAGAAACTTGTATTTGATTTACCACTAAACTTTTAGGGCTTTATTATCTGATGAACACTTTCAGCTCTGATACTGTTCCACTCCCAGGAAGTCTCCACTGGACTTTTTGTCCTTTGCTTTTCTAATGAGTCATACAGGTTGAGTCAATTTCCATTAATTTTAATCTGGGTCTTGTAAGTATGCAAAGTAGAACTGGGAGTGATTTAGCCTTTTCCTCTTCACTGCCACTCTTTGAATAACAAAATTTGCTCATTGACTATAAAGGAATCTGAATTACTGTAAATAGTATATTTGCTAATTTTTGAGTAATTGGTAATTTGAAGTGGAGTAAGGGAAGGAAGAAACTCAGTTAGGATCCTCTTTCTTCCCATCTGGGTATCTTATTTGTGTTAACAGCTGGGTGAGTCAGTACTTGTTTTAGAAAGGGCTGATCAGTCCTTGTCTTGCATTTACAATCACTTTCTGGATTTACCGGAAACATGTTCTCTGCTCAACCATGATTGCTGGATTATAAATTGGCATGTCTGTTTCTATTGTTTTTCCAGGCTTCTGGTCAGTCCTCACTATTTTAAATTGGACTCAAGTGTACCCATAATCGGTTTGTTTTCTGTTGAGTTTATAGTTTCCTGAGTAAAGTTCCATACACCTGATTTTTTTTTTTTTTCTTAAATCTATTTAGGACAGGGTCTACAGGGTATCACTACACAGATCTGGACTTGTAGTGACTCTTTTCAGCCTCCCAAACACTGGGATTACAGGGGCACTCCACCACACCCAGTCTCAATCACCACCTCAGCATGCCCTTGAAGTGGGACTGGCACAGCATGCTGTACTGCATAGACCTGATATTTGAAGTTCATTTACTGAAAGAGACATTGCTGAAAAGTCAGACAAAGCTGGACATGACGATTGAGTAGCGACTGTATTACAACTATGTAAAGATTTCACCGGCTCTTTAAACTTGCAGGTACTTCTCTCCCAGAGACTACTTTCAAGTGTTTGGTTTTTATCTCTTAACTGATTATCAAGTGAAACATGAAATGTGCTCTATAGATTCTAATAGATCAAATCTTTGTGATTTGACTATTCATATTAGTTAATAATAAAGTTTAGCTGTAAATGGCTACAGCCAACAACTTCTTCAGATAACTCACTATTATTGTGGAATGCTGCACTGTGTTGGATTGTACTGCTGAGTTCAGGCACCTAAATTGGTTTAATGACAATGGAGTGCCCATCTTTAATAGGTCTAGACAAAAAAGGGGTATACAAAGGAAGAACCATGATGTGTGTGTATAAACAGTACAGTTAGGATAAATATGCAGTGCTTCTGCATAATTCTATGAGAAGCAAGATTTACACTAATAGTGGTTGGACAAGATATTATGTTGGCTTCTAGTACTGTGGACAACCACTACGAAGATAACAAGGTAGAAAGTATTAATTATTGAATCTGTGATATAATCCAGCTATAAAAGAATAACATAAGTATACAGCTGCACTGTTTTAATTCATTGATTAGGGACATCTGCTATAATAATGTATGTAAGTATAATATCATATATGTACCTTGTATGATACAAAAACATTATGAAAACATTTTGCATTGTATTAATTTATCAAATCTGTTAATTTGTCTTGAAACTGTCTCATTGCTATTTGTTCTTCAATAAAAAAATAATAAAAAATTATAAAGTTTATGAAACCATTTAGCTTTCTTTTTGTTCCTAATGTATGGGTTTCCTTGCATATTTCCCAGAAAGTGTAGGGAACACATGTTGAAGTGATATATTTTCATGAACTAAACATTAAGTAATTTACTAATGTAACATTTAAGCAACATCCTTCATTGTCTTTTTAAAAATTTTGTTTGTTTGGTGGAGACATGGTCTCACTGTGTAGTGTGGGTGTACACTTATGTAGTCCGGGTTGACCTCCAACTCATAGCAATCCCCCTGCTTCAGCTTCCCAGGTGCTGTGATTACAGGCCTGTGCCACTGCACTTGGCTCTCATTTTCTATATTGATCTGGAATTCTTTACAAGACAAGGTTAGTATAGCTGGCTAATCTCAGTATTTCTTAGGGTTACTTCTGCATATAGGATACTACACAAAACTTGTCAGAATATGTGGTATCATATACTCAGTGTGCAGACCAGCTGAAATGGCAATTGAGACTGTGCATGGTGGCAGACACCTATAATCCCAGTGCTTGAGAAGCTGAAAACAGAAGGATCACTACAAGTCCAATCTGTGTAGTGAGACCCTGGAGACTCTGTACTGAATACATAAATATATATTTTTTTCTTATAGCTTTATGAAATATATAATGCATTGTTATGGTTGTAGTTCCCTTGCTGTCCAAATAGCATACCAGCCCTTCTTGCTCCTAGCTATAATTTAGTGTTCATTGGTCAGCCTTTCTCTGTCCTTCCTGCTTCCATATACCTTTATTTTATAGATGAAGAACCTGAGTCAGAAAGAAATTAAATAATTTCCTGAAAGTCTTTTGGCTTACAAGTAATCAGTATTTGAATCCTGCCAGTTCCAAAATTGATGTTTTTTATTTGCTGAAATCTTAAATAGTGAAGAAATTCTGTAACAGATCCATGTGGTCACTGTGTACAAAAGAAAAGAGATCTTAGTGTCAAACTTACTGGACTCTATCGCTGAGTGTTTTGCTTTTCCTGTCTCATAGAATAGCTGAATAAACAGTCTTTGTTGGCAGAATAGAAGAAAGAGGTTCCTATGTAATGTATTATTTTTTTAAATCTTTATTTTAAAGAAAAAATCACAAAACAATATGATAGGAGGGTAACAATGGTTAATATATTACATATTATCCTTATATTAGGTACTCAGAATATTAGATGTCAGCATTTAATTTTCCAGACCTATCTTTTCAGTGAACTGAGAGAAATTAGTAGTATAAGTATTTTAACTTTTATATGTGTATATATGAGATATATATGTGATGTATATATTAGTGTGTGTGTGTGTGTGTTTCCTTTTGCTTTTCCCCTTATTTTTCCCCACTCCTTAAACCAGTATCTCTCCTTTTGAAGTTTCTTCCAATTTTACAGTATCTATTTTACATTTTGGATCACATTTAATCTTTCAGCTTCTCACACGAGGGAGACAATATGATATTTATACATTTGCATCTGCTTTCTTTCACTTAGCAGCAGGTCTCAAGTTAAATCCATTTACCTAGAAAAGTCTCCTGTATCCTTTTCATGTCTCAGTAATGCTCTGTTATATAAAAAAGACCACATCTTATTCATTCCTCAGCTGATGGGCATTTGGGTTGTTTCCAAGATCTAGCTATTACAAATTGTGCTGCTATAAACATGGGTGTACATATGTCACTATGGTACTGTTTTTAATTTTGCTGGGAAGATACCCAGAAGGGGAATAGCTGAGTGATGGGTCCTGCAATCTTAGTTTTTTGAGGAATTTCCACAGTGATTGCATCATTCTGCACTCCCACCAAGAGCAAAGAGCCCATCCCACCCCCCACAGTCCCTTCAACATTTGTTTTTGCTGTATTTCTTGATGATAGCCATTCTTCCTGGGTTGAGATGCAATCTCAGTCTTGTTTTAATTTGCATCTCTTGGATGACCAGTGGTATTGAACTTTTTTTTATATATTTATTTGCTGTTTGTATTTCTTCATCAGGAAAGTGTGTATTCATCTCCAATACCCAGTTTTGGATTGGGTCTTTAAATTTTGTGGGGGGGGGGAGTCTGATTTTTTTTTTTTTTGAGTTCTTTATACATTCTCGATAAACATTCTCAGTAAACATTTATCTGAGGAACATCCACTGAACATTTTTCACACTGTGGGTTGCTCTTAACCCTGTTGGTGGTTTCCCTTGCTGTGCAAAAGCTTTTTAATAAAATGAGATCCCAGTTGTTGATTCTTTGTGATAGTTCTTGTGCAATCAGATATTTATTCGTAAAGTCTGCCTGTACCAATGTCTTGAAGAGTTTTACCTGTTTTATCTTCTAGAGATTTAATGTTTCTGTCTTTTAATGTTTAGATCTTTGATTCATTTTGAATTTAGTTTAGTGCATGGTGAAAAAGCACATGTGATTTAAATACCTCCCCCGAAGAAATTAATTCAATATGATGAATTTACATTAAAAGCCGAGGGGTTGATAGTATTCCTTCTTCAAATCTACGTGGAACTCACTGTTTTCTGTATAGAATTTATACTGATGAATTTTGAAACATGGGCTAGCTGCTGCTTTTAAGTTTATTATATGTTCACCCCTGGCTCTGTATAGACTGATCTACAGAGGAGGGAATCTGATTGGAATGTTAGCCTACTTACATAATAATTAGGAAGATAAGTCTAATCTTTTGTGGCTATAGTAACATTAGGTTAATGTAAATCTGAACTAATTCTGGAAATGAATCTATGATCTTGTCAAGATTCCTGCTAGATACTTTTCTAGTCAGTGAACATAACCAGTTGCTGAGCATATGATGACATGTTAGGGTAGGATTTCATCTCACAGTTTACTCATTTGTTTTCTCAGAATTTTTGATGTACACAATTCAGGGTTACTGAAAATTTGTGCATGTTTTGTCACTTGGTTTCCAGAATGGAATTGTGAGTGCTGCAACTTTCTTTGTGTTAGCAGAATTCTAAGAATATTTCCCCTTGCCTACTTATCTAATGATTTCTATAATAAAGTCACATGGGAATCTTGAGTACTGCTCTTGTTTGACATTGAATTTAATCTTGGTAAGAAAGAAAATGTTAGTCAAACTGTATGCTTGTAGAAAGAAATTGAAAGTAGGAATATCTGACTCAAAGATAAATAGAACTTGCCCTAGCTAGGACTTAAGAAAATGTTCTTGACATATGAGGCCTATAAACTAACATGGTTTTCTTCCATGGTGTAAACTTGTACTTAAATTGGGTTAGATGTGCTCTTTTGGGTTTTAATGGGCATCACTGGGTTTATTCTTTGGAGGTTTGAGGGGATGGGTAGCTTTTCTTTCTAGGCTAAGACAGAGAACTGACTGCCAAACCATTTGAGGGCTTATGTAAGTGCCAGGAAAAGTACCATTCAAATAGTGAAAAAACAGATGATTGGAGTTTCTTTAGGGATAAATATCATCAAATAGAATAAATAAATTGTTAATAACTAAATATTCTTAGAGAAAAATTGCTTTAAAGAAAGTTTACTCCTGGTTATATAATGGCATTACTCTTGGTTATATAATGGCACTACTCTTGGTTATATAATGGTGTTACTTTTGAGAACATACTATCAATTATCCGTTTCTACTTACAAGAGGTAATTGGCTCTATCAGAATAAGTTTTATTATGTTACTTTAAAATAAATTTTGTGCAACGCTCAGGTACTTGCAGTGGTTGCTATTTTTTCTCCTATTACACATGAGCAACCATAAATGACACAAGTTTATGATTACTTAGTCTGTGGTAATACCAAGATTGATAATTCCATTCTGCTTCCTTTTGCAATATGTGTTCATGGAATGTCTCTGGACTAGGGTTCTGTGTATTGTATTACAAAAATACTGTATGAGAGTTTTACCTTTTTAAAAGTAATTTTGATAGTCCTGTCTTTATTTGTTAAATTTTATACATCTGTTTTTTTTTTTCTTTTTTTCCGTATCTTAGGGAAGAGTCTACAGGGTGTTCAGGGTCTAACTACTAGATTGGACTCTTAGTGATCTGCCCAGTCTCAATTGCATCTCAGCATGACCCAGGGGCGAGATGGGCTAGTAGGCTAGGGGATCCAAGTACTGGCCCATACATCTGCCTAAGGAGGCATTTTAATCAGCTGAGCTATTTCGCTGACCCTGTAAATCTGTTTAATGTATGCTGAATCACTAACGATAGCCAGAATGCTTCCTTTTTATTGATTTTTACAATATTAAGAGTCATTTTTATAGTAATTTCTTTATAAGTCTATTTCTAAAGTAAAGTCAGGTATGTTTTTTTGAAAGAGGCAAGCAAGGCAAGTTTAGGAGAACTGATTTAGTTTCAGTAAATTTAAATTGAAGTAGCTATATGTGAAACTAGGGTGATTTTAAAATTTGTAACCCTGAAAAATGAGGTATATAAAATAAAGCCATAATAATATGTTGAGCTGTAAATGGCTCTAGTCAACAACTTCTTCGGATAACCCACTACTGTTGTGCACTGCTGGACTGTGTTGGATTGTTACGCTGAATTCAACACCTATAATAATTGAATGACAATAGAATACCCATCTCTGTCAGGACTAATAAAAAAAAAAGGGGGGGATACAAAGGAAGGACTATTCTGTGTTTGTATAAACAATACAGTTAGGATAAATATGCAGTACTTTGACGTAATTCTGTGAGAAGAAAGATTTACACTAATAGTGTTTGGACAGGATATCCTGTCTGCTTCTTGTACTACAGCTAACCACTAGAAAGATAACAATGTAAAAAGTATTAATTATTGAAACTGTACTATAATTCCACTTTAAAAAAAAGATAGATATACAACTACATTCTCTTAATTCATTGAATAGCGGGATCTGCTCTAATAGTGTTTGTAAATAGAATATCATGTATGTACCTTGTACAACAAAAACCTACTATGAAAATAATATGCAGTGTATTGATTATTGAATCTGTTCTTCTAATTTGATTTGAAACTGTGTCATTGCTTTTTGTTCTTCAATAATATTATGGAAAATAAAAATAAAATTTGTAACCCTGGGGTATACAAAACAGTGAATTGCTAGAATATACAGACTTTGGTGCAGTTAAAGAAATCTTTCTAATACTTGTTCTATCCAACATTATGCTGTGTGGAATGCACATTGCTTGGGGTTTTAAAGAGAGCCTTAGTGACCATTTGGTGGGAATAAAAAGAACACAAAAATCAGCACGTTAGGGATTTAGAGAAAATGATCTGCTGATTGAATTCATTTTGAGAACATGGGATGTCACTTATGAAGAAAAGTTCATCTTGATTTATGTTAATATCTGCAGCTGCATTTTCTGAGAATAGCCCAGGTTTGAGCTGTAATGAAGTTTTCTTGGGTAACTTTTGCTTTGTTACTACCGTCAGAAAATTTTGGCTTCCCAGCACCAGTCCATACAGTTCATACCTGCAACACATAAAGCTTTTTAGATTGTGTTTTTCATAATCTGTTAGGGTAACTTCAGTCCTGTTGTTCCTTTTAGAAAGTTTAATGTCTTTCCAGTGGTGCTATACCAGTATGACCAAAACTGTTGTCTCCACTCTGCTATCTTCTCCATTTTTGTCATTGCCTCTCTGCACCCCAGTCATTTGGCCTGTCAGAAGGAAATGTCTGACTCAGCTATTTTTCTTTTCCAATAAGTAATCCAGTTACTCTGTGGTCTCTGATAATGATGTAGATGGTTTGTGATATTAAAGTACTACTTCTGATTTGATGACTTACATTGTCTCAGCATTTCCAAAACCTACTTGCCTGTGATCCGGTCTGTCTGTGGTTAACATAATTTACTTACTTGCCAAAAAAGTGGTTTAGGTTACTGGGATTTTCACTTAACCTTGTATTTGGGAGATTAGGGAAAGAAAACAAAATGAGAAACCTACTTTGATAAATTGCACAGAATGAAATGTTGGGATGAAATCAACTGCTTTCTTTTTTAAAATCACCTTTTGCCCTATTTATATGCATTTGTGTGTATTGAAAACATCGTTCTAGTCACATATTTAGAATTCATTTTATTACCTTTTCCAATTTAGTGTTTTCTGTTTAAATTCCAACATAACTGACTTTACTTTCATATTTAGTATTAATAAACATTTGTTATATACAGTGAACAACTAGCATTATTCTCTGTAATGAGAAATGAAAAACTTTCTATATTTCATTTCTTGCCTTGGTTCTTAGAAATATCAAAGACATATTTGAGGCAGTATATAGACTTTATTTTATTCACATAATTTGTTTTCCATAAAAACATTTTCATTCTGAAGCTTTACACAAGTGACATAAATTGAATCAACTGATTTTCATCCCGATAATATTTTTTCTTTCCTGTTTAAATGCTTAAATAAAAACATCCTATTTTCATTATAAAAAAGTTTCCAAGAGGATTATTGTTGGGAGCAGCAGAAGCTGGAAATTGGTCATAATTGTGGAGGCAAGACAAGGCCAAAGAGCCTAACTCAGCCAAGTTACCTCAGTCTTGAGAAAAATATCCTGCCTGAACAATGTCAGTCAGTTGCTAGGCGACCTTGTGTCTCATTTTTAAATTTATTTTTATTTATTTATTTGATACAGGTCTCATTATGCAGTTCATGGTGATCTTTTTGTCTCAGCCTCCCCAGTGCTTGGATTACAGGTGTGCGCCCCCGAGCCTAGTTTCGTAGCCAGCATGGCATGCAGTACTGGGAATTAAATTTGGGAACTTGGGTTTTTGTGCTTGCCAGGCAGGCATTTAGACTGCTGAGCTAGCTCCTCAGCCCCAACCTTGTGTCTCTTAATACTAACTTTGCAGAGTATAAATAAATTCCCCTACTGTTGTTCAGTTCTTTTTGCCTTTCAGGTAAAGAGGCCTCCACCTCCACCTTACCCAGCTCTTATCTCTTGTCTATTTTTTCCTAATCTCTTCTGCCATTCTTCCCTGGGATACCAAGAAGTCCCAGCAGATATTACATATACATACATATATACATGTGTGTGTGTGTGTGTGTGTGTGTGTGTGTGTGTGTGTGTATATATATATATATATATATATATATATTTTTTTTTTTTTTTTTTGGTGGTTTCGGGGATTCAACTCAGAACCTTGCACTTGCCAGGCAAGCACTTATACTACTGAGCCATGTCCCCCGCCCCTAGATTATATAATTTGAAAAGGAAAATAAACTACTTTGTTATGGTCCTGCATTATCCATTTATTATCATGACTTTGATGCTTACCTCTTCTAAAATTTTCAAATTTAAGTTGAAAAGTTGGATGTTTCAGCTTTAGTCATAGTACAGAATACGATAGAAAAATACAATGAATGAGTAAATTAGACACATTGCCATGAATCCCCCTCAAAATACTCCCACTTGCTTTGTATATGTGCATGGTGAAGCAAGACCTTCCCACTAGCTTTGAATACAGTTAGCCCATTGTCCTCCTTTCTGAAACACTTGTGAAAAATCCTGTTTCTTGAGTGTCTTCTGGCTGCCTCAGTGTCCTTAATTGATGGAAAATGTTTACCTTTCATGTTCTTTTTGACCTTGCTGAAGAGCTAGAAGTTATTTGGTGCCAGATCTGGTGAACAAATTGATTGAGCACAGTATAATTTTTTTAAGAAGGGTATCTTTGCATATATGTCCTTGGGTAACAGCAATTACCATTTTTTTAAATCATAGTCATAACCAGGCAATTGAATTTAAAACCTCAAATCAATAAACATAAAAAATCCCCAGGCAGTTGAAATATTTGTTATTTCTTAGTCCCTCAACCATTTGTACAACATGTAGAAAATCTTTTTTTGTCTTATCTTTCAAAAGGGAATAGAGAAATTTTTTTTTCACTTATTCAGAGGCTGCATTAGAAAATTATCTCTCCTATTGACTACTTTGATTAGGACCAAATAAATGAGAATAAAACCATGTGCAGTTTACCTGCTTAGCATCTGTCAAAAGTAGGGTGCCACCTTGCTGTACTATCTTAGATTTGGTTAACTTCAGCAAGATGGAAAATTCACTACACTGAAAGGAATGAATCAAAAGTTTCAATTATCTGTTATTCCACAGTAAAATAATTGCTCAAATGTTACTTAAATATTATTGTGTTGTTTTCAAGCTTCTGTTGAAAATGAGTAATCTAATTTGTCATAGAGTGACTAGTGAGTCAAAACTGTTTGCTATTCTGGGGATCATAATTGGAATAGATGGTTAAAAGAATATCTATCGTCTGAGCATCTTTAAGATGCATCCCTGCTGTTCTTTTAGTTTCTGGTGATAATGGTGGTGGCATCATTTTTGGTGATACATGTCATCCCTTAATTCTTAGTAAACTTTGCTGCAGCTGAGAATGTAGATAATTTGTCATTAGGATGAAAGCTACTCATGGTTGCCCTCTGTCCTGTCCTACCCCATCTACTATTAAATTTGTTTTAATTCCAGCAGCAAGACAGAGTGATGTGTACTCATTCTGTACAGTTGACTGGGGAGAAAGGAGCTCTTGCTACTAGGTAGTAATTTGTCATTCAAACTTGAACTTCTGATCAGATTAGTTTGGCAAAATAGTGTCTTTCTTCTGTTCTTCCTGTCAATTTTATTACAGTTTTAAGAGACTATTCTTTGGTAGGTTGGGGACGTCTTTCTCTTGCAGGGCAATAAACAAGCATAATATATATATATATATATGTATATATACATATACATATATATATATATATATACATATATATATATATATTTTTTTTTTTTTTTTTTAATATCTCCAGAAGGAGGAGAGAGTCAGAGAGATGGAGGAGGTAGGTTTTTGGGCCCTAAATGGAGATGTTTTTGACATTTTTAATTGCTGTACCTGCTGATTTTTTCTGTAGATCATGGTCTGTGAAGTACTGTGCAGATGAAAGAAATGTCCTTTTGTTGTTTTTTAGTGGTAGTAAGAGGAGTTAAATCTAGGTCTACCTGAATGAAAACCAAGGAAGCACTCTACCACTTAACTAAAAGCAACTTTTATTGCCCATTTTTTAGTAATTAATATGGCAGTCATTACTGAAAGTCTGATTTCTTGACACATAGGTAAAGAAAAATTTCCTTGGGACATAGTGTCTCTGTTTTGGCTACTGTATGGAAATTTCATTATTTTTTTTGTTTCAGAAACCTTAATGCATATTTGTCATATTTAATTATATTTAATAATACTACACTTTCTTGTATCTGAAATATATTGTCTTTCCAGTTCATCTTGAGTAGAAATATTTAAATCTAAAAGAGATTAATTTCCAATTCATTTTATTTACTTACCTAGATGATCTTGCTCAAGTCATATCTTCGTGCTTTAGTATTTTCATAAGTGAAATGAGGACATTGATAAAGCTTT
The DNA here is from genome assembly GCA_004027165.1 of Ctenomys sociabilis. NCBI lineage: Eukaryota > Metazoa > Chordata > Mammalia > Rodentia > Ctenomyidae > Ctenomys > Ctenomys sociabilis. The sequence goes on along the minus strand of PVKA01006256.1, from coordinate 21,963 downwards.
TTAGATAGGAGCAAAAGTGAAAAGGCATTGAAATTTATGAAGCGTCACATAAATTTTAGTTGTGGCTAGCTGTTATACTTTGTCAAGACAAAATAGGCCTCTGGAGTATCTTCCTTGATCATAGAGAATATTTTCAGGTCTTAAGGATAAACAAAAGTAGCATATTCCTACTGTAAAAATGTCGAGTTTGTATCCCATCTGCTATTAATATTATTTACATAAAAACAGGACAGTGCCTAAGATTCAACCATTCCATAAAAGGGGAAACAGACACAGTAGAAAGAAATAGTCTGTAGTGAATACATTATTAACTAGGTATTTTTACATGGATAGAAACTTATAAAGACTGAGTCATAGGAATTGTGCTTTCAGAAAGTATTGGCGTGTGTATAAAATATTGATGGGAGATAAATTACTTTTTCTCTTCTTTCCTAACTTGTACAGTGTTAATTAGACAATTGGAAACGAACATCATATTTAGATAATTATTGGAGTATCAACCATTTCATATCAGATAGCCATTTCAAGTAGCCATCAAATTTCTATTGATTCCAGCAGCAAAACAGGGTGATGTGTACTCATTCTATATAGTTGACTAGGGAGAAAGGAGCTCTTGCTACTAGGAGTATTATTTGTCCTTCAGAACTTGAATTTCTGAGCAGAATTAGTTTGGCAAAAGAGTGTCCAATGATTTCTTTCATTGCCGTCATAAATATAAGGTTAGGTGCTTGATTCTTGGCTAATTAATAAAAAATAAATGGAAGTAAATAGTGTGTGTGTGTGTGTGTGTGTATTTGTATGCCTGTGTGTGCATGTCCATGTAAATATGTGTATTGCCGCCACTGCTGCTGCTCTGTGTGTATGTGTACTTGTTTTTATAGTGGAAATGCAAGGGTGCAATTCTGTTTGTCCACAAGAAAGCTAAAGACTTTCTTTACAATTGTAGTTTCTTACACCAGAAAAGCAATGTGACATTTACACGTGTGACTAATTTACTTCAAGGGTGTGGTCTCAAGCTGTATCCATTTGCCTACATGTTTCTCAAGTTTATCCTTCCTTATGGCTGAGTACTATTCCATTGTATATATAAAAAAATACATCTTTATTCATCAGCTGAGGGGCATTTTGGCTGTTTCTAGGACTTAGCTATTGCATCTGTGGTGCTATAAACATGGGTGTGCCTATATTGCTGTGTTATGAGTGTGTACTAGATTTTGTGAGAGAAGGGTAAGATAACTGAAACAGAAAAAAAAAATGCTCAAGTGGGAAGTGGAACTAGGGAGGGGGAGGGGGAAAGAAAAGGGATAACAAAAAGGATGAAAGAAAAAAAGTGAAAATAAAGCTTTTGGAAATAAGGAGGGGTAGAATATTTTGTTACTGAAGAAGAGAGAAACTTGCTTTGTGCTTTGTAAAGTAACAATCTTAAGTATTTTGTGTATAAAATACTCTTTCATTGATAGGAAGCGACAGAAGTCATCATCTGGTACTGTTCAGGACTAAATGACAAAGACGACTTTCTTTGAAATACTTTTTTAGCACGTTAAGTTATCATTGATGTTCAGTGTTTTCCTTTAACATGTTGATTATTGAGTATAGGAAGGTAGTTTCGGTTTTTCTATTAATTGCTATGAGGAGGGAGGATGTGATAGTATTATCTGTAAAAAGAGAAATAATTCTTCACTTTTATATTTAGAAGGGCTCCCTAGTTGGTGGAGAGAACTGGGGCGTGGGCTGTGTCTGGAGCTAGGAGGGTAAAGTTGGCCAGCACATTTCTGTGGTTTCCCAGGAAGACATACAGTAATGATGTAAATAGAGGAAAAGGAAAGGTATAAGAGATAATTTTGGAGTTGTCCTGTTGTAAATATCAGATTTTCTTTGGAGCATGTTATATAAATTGTACTAAGAATGCTCATGGGATAAAGAATTAATTTGTCAGGGTGATGTATATTGTGGGCCCTTTTTGTCTAATCTCTTGCTGTGATTAGTTTTGAAAATCTCTTGTATTTCTGTCCTTTTTTTTTTTTTTTTTTTTTTTTGCGGTACCAGGGATTGAGCTTGGGACCCTGAGCTTGCCAGGCAGGCGCTTATTCTACTAAGCTATCTCCCTGGCCTTGTCTTCTTTTTCATAATCAGTTCCTTACCATAAATGCTTACTACTTCTGCTCATAGTTACTTAACTTTTCTTTGAAATCCATTTTTTCTGGAATACCCTCACATCTTGTACTTACTTCCAATTCATAATTAGTATAACTGTTCTGATATTTATGCCATTTGAAAAACTTAATACATTGCCTTATATAACATGTGTCAAATTGTATATTACCCTCTTTTCTGTCATCTTATCTACCTCCTTCATGATTTGAAAATTACTTATCCTGAAACAGTGCTCAGAACATTTTATTCAGTGTTTATTAAGTACATATGGTACCATTTGTGTGTTTAGGGAAAATCTGTAATTGAAAATTGTCCTTTAAAACAGACAGAAAGTATATATGAATATGTTTATGGTAGTCAGTTCCTCTTCATTTTCCAAGCTTACGTGGTTTAATGTAATTTATTATATACTTAGATGCTTGCCTTTAGGTTAAAAATCATTAACACATTTTCTTTTAATGAGAATAGAAACATTCTTTTAATAGAATAGTTTTATGTAAGTTATCAACCTTATGTAAGTAATTGAGAAAATGTAGAAGTCTGTGACACTGTCATGACAGCATAAAGAACAGTTTTTACTTTGTGTAACTCTTGTTTGTTGAGTTTACTGACATCTGTTTCTTCATTTTTCTCTTTTTTTTTAACTTTTTAAATAATATTTTATTTATTTATTTATTTGGTACAAGGTCTCACTATACAACTCATACTCATAGTGATCCTCTTGTCTCAGCATCCCCAGTGCTGGCATTGCAGGCATGCCAGTTTCAGTGGCCAGCACAGCACACCTTATACCAGGAATTGAACCCAGGTCTTTGTGCTTGCCAGGCAGGCACTTAGACCAATGAGCTATCTCTCCCGCCCCAAAACAATTTAAGAGACAGAAAGTCACCACTTTTCTTATGAGTAATACTGAAGAGAAAAAAAACCCTAGAAACTGATAAATTATAAGCATTAGACAAAAATAGACCCAATACAAAAATACCTATGCAAAGTAAAGTAGTAATATACTGTAAATCTCCAAAATTTAAAGGTATCTATTAAATTAAAATCTTGTCCTCCTAGACAAATCCAAAATGAAAGTCACTTTTTTTATTTATATTTTTAGTTTAGAAATTACTTTTATTTTTTATTATTATTTTTATTGAACAACAAATAACAATGAGACAGTTTCAAGACAAACTAACAGAACAGATTCGATAAATTAAGACATTGTACAATGTTTTCATAATGTTTTGCTGTCGTACAAGGTGCTTACATGATATTATACTTACAGGCATTATTACACCAAATGTCTGTAATCAGGTGCGTACATGATATTATACTTACAGGCATTATTACACCAAATGTCTGTGAATGAAGAGAGTGTAGCTATATACTTACCTTATTTTTTTATAGCTTAATTATATCACATATTCAATAATTAATACTTTCTACCTTGTTATCTCCCTAGTGTTTGTCTGTAGTACTAGAAACCGACATATCTTGTCCAACCCCTATTAGTGCAAATCTTGCTTCTCAGAATTATGCAGAAGCACTGTATATTTATCCTAACTGTACTGTTTATACACACACACATCATGATTCTTCCTTTGTATACCTTTTTTTTTTTTTTTTTTTGTCTAGACCTGTCAGAGATGAGCACTCCATTGTCATTAAACCAATTTAGGTGCCTGAACTCGGCGACACAATCCAACACAGTACAGCATTCCACAATAATAGTGAGTTATCTGAGGAAGTTGTTGACTATAGTGATTTACAGCTCAACTTATTATTATGGCCCCACATTATATACCTATTACCTCTTTTATACTTTTGGGCTGGATGGCTAAGACCGAGATAGATCATGACCTATATACCAAAAGATGTAGCTTTTGTTTCTGATGAGGTCAGTGAAGTCCCCTCAGGGTTTATCTTGTAATCTTGTACCTTACTGTGTAGATCCTTTGTCTGTGTCATCCATGAGGATGAGTCACAGCCAGTGCTTGGCCAGTTTGCTCTATGAGAGGCAGAGAGAAAGTTTTCTCTCCATGTGACTCTCTCCAGGCACATTATACATCATCAATCTCTTCCCTCTGTGGCTCCATAATCTTGTGCAGAAAATTTGGGGCACAACTGAGTTTAATGGTGTTACAGTACAGGTTCTCCTATGCCCTGAGTCTTCGCTGACCTTGAAAGGCTTAGGGCCAAAATGTTGGCTGGCCTGTGGCTCTTCTATTTCTCTGATTTTGATCTGTGACCTTAGGTTGTTAACCATCCAGAAGAAAAGCTGATTAGTACCCTGCAGCATATGCCATTCAGTTTGCCCTAACTATCTGACTCAGTTGTCTTTAGTAGTTGTTGTACATTTCTACTTGTATTTCTTCTTTTGTCTTCTTATACTAGGGAGACTATACGATATTTGCACATGTGTGTCTGGTTTATTTCACTTCTGAGTGTATGTTTAAGTGACATCCACTTCAATGTAAATGCTTCAAGTTTATCATTCTTTATAGCTGAGTAATACTCCATTCTATAGAAATACACCTTTTTCAACCATATCTCATGTGATGGACATCTTGGTTGTTTCCAAGATTTTGCTATCACAATTTATGCTGCTATAAACATAGGTACAAATATATCACTTTGATATAATGTTTTCAGTTCCTCTGGGAAAATGCCCAGTAGGGGAATAGCTGGCTTGAATGGTATTTCCAGTCCTACTCTTTTGAGGAGTCTCCACACTGACCTCCACAATGGTTCTACCAATCTACATTCCCACTAGCGGTGGAGAAGTATTCTCTTTTCCCCACAACCTCTCCAACATTTGTTGTTGGTTGATTTCCTTATGATAGGCATTCTTTCTGGAGTGAGATGATATCTCAGTGTTGTTTTTATTTGCATTTCACGGATGTGTAGCGATGTGGAGCATTTTTTCATATATTTATTCGCTTCTTTAGTTTCGTCCTCTGAGAAGTGTGTATTCATTTCAGATGCCCATTTCTGAATTCGGTCTTTAAATTTGAGGGCCCTGTTATATCTTAGTCCTTTATATATTCTAGATAGCAGACCTTTGTCTGATTGCTTATTAATTAGGATTTTGTCAAAATTTGTGGGTTGTCTTTTCACTTTGTTGACAGTTTCTATTGATGTGCAGAAACTCCTCAAGAAGAGTTGATCCCAGTTGTTGATTCTTTCAGTAGAAGTAGAGTTCCTCCTACTTTCTCTTCCAGAAAGATTGAGTGTTTCTGTCTTAATGTTTAGATCTTTAATCCATTTTGAGTTTAGCTTAGTGTATGGGGATAGAGCTGGGTCAAGTTTTAGTTTTCCACATGTAGAAAGCCAGGTTTTCCAGCACCATTTGTTAAAGAGGCTATCTTTCTTCCAGTAAGCTTCTTTAGCCCCTTTAGATCAGATGGCTGAGTGTGATCGTAGATGCCTCTGCATCTTCTAATCTATTCCACTGATCCCCAGGTCTATTTTGTTGCCAGTACCATGTTGATTTTATCACCGTGGCTTTGTAGTATAATTTCAAGTCGGAATTGTGATGCCTCCGGCCTTGTGTTTATTGGCCAAGATTGCCTTTGCTATTCTAGGTCGCTTGTGTTCTAAATAAATTTTAGAAATGATTTCTCTACATCTGGGAGGTATGTTGGTGGCAGTGTGACAGGGATTGCATTAAATCTGTACAGCAATTTTGGGAGTATGGCCATCTTCATGATGTTGGTTCTTCCTATCCAGGAGCATAGAATATCTTTCCATTTTTTGAAAACCTCTATAATCTCATTTCTTAGGGTGTTGTAATTTTCCGTGAAAAGATCTTTGACTTCCTTGGTTAAGTGAATCCCAAGGTATTTCATTTTCCGCGGTGCTATTGTAAAAGGTATTGTTTCTATTGTTTC
>PVKA01006256.1:0-15831 GCA_004027165.1 Ctenomys sociabilis | reverse complement strand
TCAGTGTGCTTGTTATCTGTGTAGAGAAATGCTATTGACTTTTGAGTATTGATTTTGTATTCTGCTATGCTACTGAATTTCTGTATCAGTTCTAGTGGTTTCTTGGTGGAATTTTTGGGGTCTTCCAAGTAAAGTATCATGTCATCTGCAAAGAGCGATAATTTATCTTCTTTTTTACCTATTCTTATTCCTTTTATTTCTCCCTTTTTTCTAAAGGCTGTTGCTAATGATTCCAAAACTCTACTGAATAGGAGGGGTGATAGAGGACATCCTTGTCTTGTACCTGATTTAAGAGTAAAAGATTTTAGTTTTTCCACATTTAGGATTATATTAGCGTTTGGATTGTCATAGATGGCTTTTATCAAGTTAAGGTAGAGTCCATCTGTTCCAATTTTCTGTAGGACTTTGAACATGAATGAGTGTTGGACTTTTTCAAAAGCTTTCTCTGCATCATTTGAAATGATCATGTGGTTTCTAGATTTTAGTCCATTAATATACTGTATTGCATTTATAGATTTTCGAAAATAGAACCATCCTTACATCCCTGGGATGAATCCTACCTGGTCATGGTGTATGATCTTCTTGATGACTTGCTGTATTCTATTTGCTAGCATCTTATTGAGTATTTTTGCATCTATGTTCATGAGGGAGATTGGCCTATAGTTCTCCTTTTTGATTGTGTTTTTCCCTATTTTGGAATCAGTGTAATACTTGGCTCCAGAAATGATTTTGGGAGGACTGCTTCCTTTTGAATTTCATTGAAGAGTTTGAGGAGTGTAGGGAGTATATCTTCTATAAATTTCTTTTAGAATTCAGCTGTGAATCCATGAGAACCTGGACTTTTCTTTGTCAGTAGGCTTTTTATTACATTTCGTATTTCGTTGGCTGTTACTGGCTTATTGAGAGTTGTTAAATCTTCTTGGTTCAGTTTTGGTAATTTGTACCTTTCGAGGAATCTGTCCATTTCTTCTGTGTCTTCTATTCTATGAGCGTAAAGATTCTCAAAGTAACTGTTGATAATCTGAATTTCCTCTGGGTCTGTGGTGATTTCACCCTTTTCATTCCTTATTGCATGTACTTGAATTTTTTCTTTTTCTTTTTGATGAGGTTGGCTAAAGGCTTATCAACTTTATTTAGTCTTTCAAAGAGCCAACTTTTTAATTTGTGGATTCTTTGAACTGTTTTCTTCATTTCAATTGAATTAATTTCTGCTCTAATCTTTATGATTTCTTTCTGTCTTTGCACCATGGGTTTCATTTACTCTTCTTTTTCTAGATGTAGGAGGTGCAATATTAGGGTGTTTATTTGTCCCCGTTCTGTTTTCCTAATGTGTGAGTTCATAGCTATGATTTTCCCTCTAGGAACTGCTTTCATCACATCCCATAAATTCCAGTAAGTTGTGCTTGAATTTTCATTGAATTGTAGATATTGTTGAATTTCTTGTTTAATTTCTTCTGACCCATTGATTGCTGAGTAGGGAGTTGTTTAATTTCCATGCATTTAGTGGGTTTTTCTGCTTTTGTCATTTAGTTCCAGTTTCATTGCACTATGGTCAGATAATATGCATGGGATAATTTCTGTTTGCTTGCATATACTTGCACATGACCTCTGCATTAGTATGTGGTCTATTTTGGAAAATGACCCATGTGCAGCTGAAAAAAATGTGTATTCAGCTGTGATTGCGTGGAACATTCTGTATATGTCCTCCAGGCCCATTTGTTCCAAGCTCTGGTTCAGTTCTGCTACTTCTTCCCTAATTTTTTGTCTGATTGATCTTTTTGAGATAAGGGGGTGTTAAGGTCTCCTGTTAAGATTGTGTTAGGTTTTTCATGTCCATTAAGATTTGTCTTACATAGTTTGGTGCTCCTGTGTTTGGTGTATAGATATTTATGAGTGTTACCTCTTGCTCTTGAATTTTTCCCCTGACCAATAATATATAGTGGCCTTCTTTGTGTCATTTGATCCTTCTTGGTTTGATGTTGAGACTGTCTGAGAACAGAATTGCTACACCTGCTTTTTTCTGAGGTGCTGGGGCATGTAGTATTGTTTTCCATCCTTTGTCTGTGAGCCTATGAATGTCCTTTTGAGTTAAGTGTGTTTCTTGTATACAGCATATTGTTGGATTTTATTTCCTCATCCGCTGTGCCAGTCTATTTCTCTTAATTGGTGAATTGAGTCCATTTACATTGATGGTTATAATTGAAATGTACTGACTTATGTTTGTCATGGTATTTACCTGCTGTTGTTTGCTTCTTTGTATCCTTTGCTTAATTGTATGTCCTGTTTAGTGGGTTCCTTCCATTCTCATTGGTGGAGTTCTGGTCATTGTTGTCTCTCTCTAGAACATCTTTCAGCAGCCTGTGTAGGGATGGCTTTGTCATCATGAAATTCTTTAGTTGTTCTTTGTCGTGGAAGTATTTCACTTCTCCATCAAACTTGAAGGAGTTTTGCAGGGTATAGTAGTCTGGACTAGAATTTGTTTTTGTACAGGACTTGAAGAACTCTGTTCCGTGTTCTCCTTGCTTTCATGGTTTGTGTAGAGAAAGAAGATGGCTATAATTCTGATGGGTTTTCCTTTGAATGTGATCTTCGTCTTCACTCTAGCAGCTTTCAGTATATCATTTTTGTGTTGGATATCTGGGATCTTAACTATTATATGTCTTGGTGTGTTTTTACTTGGGTTGAAGTTATTTGGTGTTCTGTATGCTTCAGTGACCTGAATGTTGGATTGTTTCCTCATATTTGGGAAGGTTTCTGTGATTACTTTTTTTTTTTCTTTTGTGGTACCAGAGATCAAACTCAGGATCTTGTGCTTGCCAGGCAAGCAGTTATTCTATTCAGCTGTCTCCCCAGCCTCTATTCATTAATTCTTTTACCAATTCTGATAAAACAGTGTTATTTCTTTTCATGTTTATGGTTTAAGACTATGATGAAAAAAAGCATATTTAGAGATTAATTATATGTTTTAAAATGTAATAATATACAAATTACTGTATAAAGCATAAGAAATTTAGAAATCTAAGGACTGGAGGTATAGTGTGTGTGAGTCCCTCCTGTGTGCTGTCATCCCCAGCATTGCAAAACAAAACATAAAAAGAAACCTAGGAAGCTATGACCTAAATTAATAGGAGCATAAGCCTGGGTCCAGCAGACCCCGCCCTTACTTTTCCATTGTAAATTTGTACTTTAGCATTGTAGTAGCTATCTGTGCATCTCAGCACCTTTGCCTGAGGGATCCAAGAAACATTCTATATTTTCCCAGTTGGTGTAACAGCAAGAAGTGTGCATGTTCAAAAGTGACAAAATGAGATTTGGACTAACCTTTACGCTTCAATTGGTTTTATGTATGTTTACCTAGGCACAGAGGGTGCAGTAGACTTACCACTCCAAGATTTGTTTTAGAAAACAAAAGTTTTTTTTTTTTTTATTTTTCTGGTTGAAGTAGCCCAGGTCAGTGCAGTGGTACATAAACTGCCAGATTTGTAAGTTTTAGAGGTGACAGCTGTTACATAGGAAAGGAAAGTTAAGTACACATGCTGTCAGTGTGAGACATGAGCATGGAACATGTAGTTGTGAAGCCTGCCTTGGACATGATAGTTGAAGCAAAGCTTATGTCTGTTTTAGACTTTTGTTTGTATTTACATTGTAGTTCACATAGGTTTTTGTTGTTGTTTATGTATTTAGTACAGGGTCTATAGGGTCTCACTACACAGAGTGGACTCAGTAATTCTCCTGTTTTCAGCCTCTCAAGCACTGGGATTACAGGCATGCATCACAACACAGTCTCAGTTGCCATCTCAGCACACCTCTCCAAAGATCAAACCTCAGTCCCTGTGTCTACCTATGCAGTTGCCTTAATCCACTGCACTATCTGGCTGGCCCCACGTAGATTTTTATTGCTGATGTTATCTTTTTAGTTTTATGAGCAAATAGATAACTGATGTGAAAATGTTGATGAGTATTGTAAGCATTCATTACATGTTTGATATATTATTTAATGATGTCTTATTTTCCTGCTCAGTGCACATCGTACAATAATAGTAAGAAGCTCCTGACAAAAGAACAAGACCAGTGGGATATCAAATTAGAATTTTCTGAAAATTCATCTAATGAAGAAAAAACAGATCTTTCTTTTAAATTTACTGATTATACAGTTATGTTTGTGCAAGGGTTAAGCAAGTCATACTCAGTTTAGTATGGATTTTGGGCAGGAATGTTACCTTTACCATAAAACCATTTCAAAATAATCCTGACATCTTTCAGATCTCTCTTTTTATTTCATTATCTCAAATTCAGCAGCAGGACTGTATGGTGTATGCACATACATTCCTAAGTGCTGAGATGGCAAGGGAGTGTTCTGCACTCTGTTTCAATTAAACATCCTCATAGACAAGTCTAAAGATGGAGAAAGAGATCTATAATGTTTCATAAACTCTAGGGAACAGTTTCATGCATCCCATACATGGTAATAGTTGAGGCTTTGGGAATTTTTCTTTTCTTAACATGAGTTGCATGTTTAGGATTGAGTAAGAACTTATTACCCAAACTACATGTCCTTGAAATACCATATTTGTGGTGAATCTTTCGTGTTCTGTTCTGTTTGTATTTGTTTTTAAGAGGTAGTAGTTTAAATTGTATTTCAGGGTAAACTAACTTGGAGATCATGTCGTTCCATTTTGCTTCTAAGGAAATAATGCTTTGATCTTCAGATTGAGGCAAAGTTAGGGGCAGATTCCTGGTCTCCTCCAGAGTTCCCATTTTCTTTGTGTTTGTGGCTTAATTGAGGACAGCTTATGTTTAGAAAGACTTTGAGATTGGCCATCAAATACAGTAGTACCTGAATTCACAAATACTTCTGCTTCTGAACAATTTGGTTGCAAACAAAATGTTTGGCAAAATTTTGTTTTTGTTTGCAAACTACATCAGGTAACAAATGTGACTATGACCATCTTTCCTCTGCAAACATGGCTAGCTTTTCCAAATCTTGAAAAAAAATTAAGCTATGAAATGAGGTGGCACTGTAATGTGATTACTGGTGAAGTAGAGATGTGCTTCTACCCAAAGACTAATAAAAGTGTTACTTTTTCCTAAGGACATTTTTTTTTTCTTTTTTTTTTTGTTAAAAACTAGGGATTGAACTCAGGCCCTTGCGCTTCTCAGGGAAGCGCTTATTCCATGAGCCATCTCCCTGACCCTAGCGTAAAGACATTTTAACAGAATGGCTCTTAGAGACTACCTTGATCTCCAGATGGCTAAGATATAAGCTAGGTTTCTTTTGATTCCTCTGACTGTGGAAAAACTCAACTTTCTGTGTACCAATATAGAGTACATTATTGACTTCTTTTAGCTATACTTAACTTCCTGAATTTTTAAACTTAGGTTCCAATTCTATGGTTAATGTTCTCACTTCATTCAAGAGACTAGAGCTGACCGTTTTTTTGAATACTATACTTGGCAAGCACTATGTAGGTTCTTTTGAATAAAGATGCATACTTTAGTAGTCATTATTTTATGCATTATAAGTTATAAATTTGATCATCTTAGAATATGAGAATTGATTGTTTTTTAAGCGAACAAAATTATTTCCTTTTTATGTTAAAGTGCTATTGATAAACCTTCATGTCTGCTCTAACTGTCTTGCAGTGTGCCGAGATTTTGCTGTCCTGGAGGACCATACCCTAGCTCACAACCTGCAGGAACAAGAGAGTAAGTAGTAGCCCTCATTCTGTGCCTTCAGTTTTGTTTGTTCAGTGGTAGCATGAAGCTGTTTTCTTAGGGTAAAGTAGGGAGGCAACACAGTCCCTAGGCTACACCTTAAATCTGTGCTGGAAGATTTGTCCAGGCAAATGATGGTTGGAAAAAAAAAAAAAAAAAAAAATGAGTTTCTGAGTGTCTTGAGTCAGACAGGCTATCAAAGATTGTAAGACTGATGGGTATGTAAGAGGAAAATAGGAACTTGAACCTTTTTTTTTTCCCTGTTGAAGAAGGTTGACAGTAATATTGTCAGAAGCTGAGATGCTATTCTTGACTCCTAGAATAGAGCCTGAACATCTCCTTCAGGTCAATATGAAGATTTTTCAAAATGTTTTGTATTGTTCTGATGGAAAGTAAGTTAAAGTTATGTACAGACAGCATTTGTATTTGTGATTCTTGAATAATTAATTCATTTGTCAAGATCAAAAGAATTGAATAGTTCGGTTCATAAATAGAGTGGTACTGTGTGGTAATAGAAGGCATATTGGTCCTGCCTGAGAATATTCACATAGAACTTTTATGTTACTCTTTTTTTTTTTTTGCCATAGGACTAAAGACAAATTATTTAATATTTTTGGTCCCCATTTTACTTAGTGGTGTATTTGAACTCATTTTAATGTTAATCCTATTTTTAATTTTCTTCTGAAGTTCTTTACTTTGTAGAAAGCCTAATTATTATAACCCCTCTCTTCAATCATTTTGTCCCAGTTGAGCATCATTTGGCATCAAACATTCAGAGGAACCGTTTGGTCCAGCATGATCTCCAGGTGGCAAAACAGCTCCAAGAAGAAGATCTGAAAGCACAGGCTCAGCTCCAGAAGCGTTACAAAGACCTGTGAGCATTTGGGGAATGGGAGGCCTTACTGTCGGGATTGTGGAGCCAGCACCTCAGCCAGGGCTGGAGACTTGTCGTATCCCTTTGATCCCTTCCCTGCTAGTTCACAAATCCTACAGTGACTATCGTGCAGTTCTTTTTGTTTATAAAACTTTGTTATTGGAGAATCTGACTACGTTTGGGGACATGTAGATTATGTTTTTTTCTCACATTTTAAACCTTATAAGTCAATTGATTGACTGCTCTTGAATTTATTTTTTATACCCATAGCAAAGGTAAGATACTTTCTCTTCTTCTTCACAGTTTGTTGAAGGGACCCATGGAATAATAGGTATCAGTGAAATGTATGAATTTTCTTGAGTTCTTTTACTGTTTTCTAGTATATGTTTGCTGCTCTTGCTTGAATCCCTTTCATTTTAAGAAACAATGTTCTAGAAAACTCTGAGTTATTTATGCACACAGTTCTCTATATAACTTCAGCATCTGAACAAACTCAGTTTTCTCTCCTAACATATAAATGGAAATGATTATATATAAAGATCCTCCCAGTACAGACTTTTTACTCTTTTGTATTGTTTTAAAGCTCACAGGATATATTTCTTGTCTGAGGGTTGCTATCATAACCTAAACCTTTATTTAACCACATGCTATCATGTTGAGGGGGAAAAAATAAAGGGAGATGTGAAAGAGACCTCATTTTATTTATTTATTTTTTAATTTTAATTTTATGGGGCCATCTTAGGCTGCCCTGAAGGCAGGGCAGGGCTGGTGTGCCATGTGGTGCAGGGGATAGAACCACCCTCCCTGTGCTTGCTTAAGCAGGTGCTTTAGACCGCTAAGCTATCTCACCAACCTTCATTTACTTCATGTTCAAATAACTTAGGAAAGACTGTATCAGTTTTTTTGCATATGAAGAGTGATGTGTGTTGTAAGGGGGATTTTAGTTTGTATTTTTTCAGCTTTCTTATTCTGCAAAAGAAATATTATAAATTTACCAAGCTTGGTACCATGAAAGGAATTGAAACACACACTGGAAACAAGGCACAGCTATGGCCTTTAAGAACCTCAGAAAAACAACAAGAACATTATATAGCTAGATATATGATTTTTCACAATGAATTCAGTTGTATATTACATGTCTACTTGAAAGAAAGTCTAGGAAAGGTTTTATAAAACAAGTTAGGTGTGTTTAATCTGAAACTTTATGATTCATTAGGATATTGTAGTCAGAAGGAGTAGCATGCATAAGAGAGAGATAAAAGGCCTTGGAATCTCGTGGCAATCATAAGCATTGAATACTGTTGAAGTGGAGATTATGACTAGGGGTGAAAGTAGAACATCAGACCAGAAAAGTAATCCAAAATTTAGACCACAAAGGTCATGTAATAGACATTAGGAAATTGTGCTTTATAGAAATATAGAGTCAGTTAGGGAATTTTAACTTATCATTTGGGACCTTCTGTGGGAACTGGGCAGGAAACAATTTGGAAGGGAATATTGAAGGCAAATATTAGGCAGTGATTAAATTAAGATGTGTGCAACATCCTCAGAATTGAGGATGTTGGTGATACCGATATATTTTAGGTGTTCTGAGGCTCATTGTTACATCAGCAGGTAAAGAAAGAGCAGAGCTAGAATTTTCTAGAGTTCTAAATTATCACCCCCCACTTTTGTATTATTCACAATTCTCTGGGACAAAGAACTTGTCCTGAAGTTGATGAAGAAGTTGAAAGCCCTAAATTAAAGTAATTACAGTGAATATAATCAACTTAGTCAGAAATTATTAGGATAAAACATTGTAAGATAAAAATTAGGAGTCATCGGGATAGTTTATAGATCTTACAACAGGCATAGTATTTTTGCATGAGAATGCAAGATTTCAGAAGCATGTAGTCAGGTTGGGGATACAGCTCAGGGGTATAAATACCTGCCTGGCAAGCTCAAGGAACTGAGTGTGAACCCCAGTACTGAAAAAAAAAAAAAAAAAAAAAAAAAAAAACTTACCAGAAGCATGTAGTAAGTTAGAAAGTAAGATTTTCAGTTTTCACTCTCTGGCATTCTTGACAGCAAGAATGACATGACATCCCTCATGTAAGGGATGAAAATGCTATGAATTTTAATCAACTGTATTCTCCCACTTGGCATCTGCTAAGGTCAGTCAAATCCCCTCAGGATTTATCCAGGAACCCTGTACCGCAGTTTGTAGATCCTTTGTCAGTGTCAACCATATGGATGACACTGTGGCCCTATAATCTCCTTCATCAGAAAATTTGGGACACAACTGAGTTACATGATGTTACAGTCCAGATTCTCCTATGTCCTGAGTCTTCACTGACCTTGAAAGGCCAAGGCCAAAATGTTGGCTGTCCTTGCATCCCTTCTTTTTCTCTAATTTTTGTTCTGCAAACTTAGGTTGTTAAACCCTCCAGAAGAGAAGCTTGTTGTTATTACCCTACAACATAGGCAGTTGAGCTTAACCTCACTATCTGTCTGAATATCAAACATCTTAGGCATAACATGGAACAGGTATTTTCCATCAAATATTGTTATCTTAACCTTTTAAGTCCCTACAAAATATAAAGAAAAAAAAATTAGAAAATAAAAAAAATATTTTAAAAAGTAAGAATAAACACATATTTTTACACAGAAGTTTAGAAATCTAACCATATACAGCTTTGTAGTAGGAGAGTCCTGTGATATTTTTTTCCCTTGCCTCTTGTTTTCATTTACTACCCTTTTTTTTTAAACAAACATTTACTTGAGAGACAGTGTGGCAGTAATTTGTATGTCATGACAAGCAGTATATTTGGGTTTCATTTCATCCATAGATGTCTAGATATTGTACCCTGACTCCCTGTTCCTTTTTTTCCCTAGTACCAGGGATTGAATTCAGGATATTCACACTGAGCTATATTTCCAGCACTGGGGTGTGTGTGTGTATGTGTTTAATTATTTACTTTGAACAACTTAAGTTGTTCAGGGTGGGTTGGAACCAGCCTCAGCCTCAGAGTATTGGAATACAGGTATGGGCTACCACATATATTTCCAATTCTTAATGACCAAAGAGTGACATTAAACCTGAGAATATAGAAGCAAGTCTGAGACACTGAGCATTTTATATTCAATCCTCAGGAGAATGAAGGGATGTATTAATAAATACATAGTGAAGTACAACATATGATAAATTGCACTTGAAATTTTATTCCAGCATCTTTTTAGGTAGTCAGATCTAGCATGTTTTCACTTATCGTTCCTACCTAGTAGCTTCATGTAATAGATGGCTTCCCAGAGCTATCAGATAGAATTTTAAAGTCTTCCTGATTTGTCTTGAAACCTGAAATCAAATTTCGGTGTCTAAGACCAGACCTTAGTGGTTTCTGAGAGAAGACGCCTCCATTTTCCATGGAGCTATTCTAAAAGTAATACTGGGAAGCACTTGCTCACCAACATAATTGCCCTTGTTTCTACCTCCAGAATGTAATATGTTCTTCAGAAGACAGGTGGAGGATTCATTTATTTTGTATCCTCACTGTTCTGCATAATGGTATTCAGCAATTTGTGTTCATTATTTTTAGGGAAAACTATTCCTTATTTTTTTTATTTATATTATTTTTATCTTTGTTTTTTAGAGAACAACAGGACTGTGAAATTGCTCAAGAAATTCAGGAGAAGCTGACTATTGAGGCTGAGAGACGGCGCATTCAGGAGAAGAAAGATGAGGTACAACTTGGTTGGTGATCCATCAGTCTGTGAGGAAAGGGTACTCAGCTCTGGGGTAAAGCTTTCTGTACTCACCAGCTCGATGTAGCCTTGTTGGATGAGCAGCAGAGCTCTCCTTGCTTAACGTACGGTAGTCTGAGTGTTGCCCTCCATAGACCACTTTGATGCCTCCTGATCAGTTGCCTAAGTGATGAAAGTCTTGAAGAATGGAAGTGGAGAATTTGGTGAATGGTATGCCTTAGTATCTTAGGACTGCTGAAACAAATTAACACAAACTTGATGAATTAACACAACAATTTTTTTTTTTTTAATCTGGAAACTTGAAATATAGCATTAAGGTATTGACTGGGTCATGCCTTCTGGAGAAGGGTCATTACTGTGTCTCTGAGCCTCTGGTGATGCCTGGAAGTCCTTGACTTAGCACCCACTGTAGTCCAGTATGACCTCAGCTTCATATTCCTAGAGGAATTGTTAGCTTCACTAAAGGTTTCTGTGCCTAGTATTCTTGCATCTTCAAAGACAGTAGAGACTGTGTGGAACCTAAACTAGAATTGAGTGTTATTCTGTGTGAGATGCTAAGGGCTGACATTCTTTCATTTTCTTTCTGAAAATGTTTTCATCTTTCCTTGATCATTTGCCTTAAATAACAAATATACTTGATTTTATATTTATTTTCAAGTTTTACTCTTTTAAAAGCTGAAAATGACAGTAATACAGTCATACCTTAGTTTTTGACTGCTTTGAAACACGTCAGTTTTTACTTAAGGAACTTTGACATGAACGTTTTGCACTGGTACTTGCTTTCTGGGTAGCACTCAACTCACAAGCTAGAACTTGTCAGTGACAATTGCCTTGTGACTCAATGCTCTCTCCAGCCAAATCAATTCATGTGATATTCTTTGTTTTTGGTACTTAATGATAAGTTCAGGATACCATTGTAGTACTTGGTTTATGAGAACAGTTGGATTTATAGTTAAGTATTATTTGCTTTTGTGTTATATAATTGTAGTGCTAAAACAGTTCAGTGTATATCTATCCTGTGTCTGCCTTTGTTCACATCTAGTGAGCTTTTCTTCTGTTTCTTTATTTTTATGTTTGTGTTACTGGAAATTGGACTCAGAGCCTTCATACTAACCTCTATCCCCACCATTTTTATTTTTTAGATAGGGTCTCAGTGTGTTACCAAGTTGCCCAGGCTGAGCTCAACCTTGAGATTTTCTTGCCTGTCTCCCTGGAATTACAGATGTGCACCATCATACCTGGCTTAGCTTAATTGTCTTGGTTACAATAAACAAGAAAATGGTTTGTCATTTTTAATAGTAGAATGGCCGTCTCACTTATTAGGCACATAGAGGCAACTCTGAGTGTTAAGGGGTGCTTTTAGTAAGTTTTATTAACAGGAACTGTGCCAGACAAGCTGTCACACATGACCATCCTGTTAAACAAATGTGATTCAAGGTCTCCAGTACATAAGCCTATACCTACTGCTGCTCTCACTGAGTTCTTGTTCAGTATCAGATACCTGGGATGAATGTAGTTAGTTGTTTCCATAAGAAACCACAATTGTGTGATAAAACTGCAAATGAGAAGTAGGGGTTATTTTGATCCTTCTTGTTGTCAACAGGCTCTTTCTTCCTACAGGATGTGCTGGCTCTTTATAAGAAAGACCTTGCTTGGGATGGAACTGGGGCTGAAAGAAGTGATTCTATTTTGTAGACAGGAAAGCTTCTATTTTAGAAGTAACTGTTAACATTTATAAATGCTACTAGTATCCTATGTTCCCCCTCCATGCTCAAAAAAACAAGATAGAAAGAGAAAACAATATTTTCTTTTAAGCTTGCAGAGTCTAAATAGCAATAAAAATAAGTTTATGGTAATATTACATAAAGTCAGCAGTATGGGAATTAATCTATTTGTCAATTGAAGAAATTAAGTCATGAAGACAGGACTAGTCACAAGTTTCATTAAGGTCCCAGAGAAATGACTGACTTAGATGTGCAATGGTACGTATTACATGTGGGCTCTGGACTTAGGCTGACTTGGGCATGTGTATTATTAGCTTTTTGACTTTTAGCTGTGTGATGTACAGCATCTTATATAATATGTAGAACCCCCTAGGTTTCCAAATGGGAGAGAAGTGTTTGTTGAGCAAACCCTAAAAGACTGTTGAGAGGATTCAGTGAGATCATACATGAGCGTTCTAGTTCATATGAAGTTAACAATCGCTTTTTTCTTTTTTGTTTTCCTGCCAGGCTTTCTTTTTCACTCCTCATAGTTTCACCTCTTATACAATTGTTTAGAATTGGGGAGAATTAAAGAAGTTTAAGTGTGTTCTAGTATAGCATCCTTAGAAGGGTATTAAGTATTTACCTGCCTTTCCAGGCATTGCATTGACTTTTCTTCACTGTATTTGTCCAACTGAAATATTTACTCTTCCAGTAGATTGGGAAAATTAAATGAGAAATGTGCTGTGAAAATGAGATAAGCCTTTGAAAAATTCATTTAGTTTTTTTTTAACAATAATCTTTATTTTATTTTGTTTTTCATTTAGATTTTTTTTGACCTTTCAGTTTATGCTTTAGTCCAGAAAATGGCTACTGTGTAAGGAAGTTATTTTATCATATGAAAACACAACTCTTAGTTGACTAGGATATTATCAATATTAAATGAAAAAATTAATGGGCTGGGGAGATGGCTCAGGAGAATAAGTGCTTCCCTGGCAAGCACAAGGGTCTGAGTTCAATCCCCGGTTCCACAAAAAAAATAAAAAAAAAAAATAATAATAATAAATGAAAAAATTAAATACTCAGGTTATCATTAAAGGATGTGGTAGTGCTGTTCAGTGCATGGGGTGACTCAAAAGCAGAGCAGAATGAACAGTAGTGCTGATTCTTCTGACCAGTGTTTGAAAAAGTATTGCGTGTTTTGCATGAGCTAGTACTCTATTTATTTATTTATTTATTTATTTATTTATTTTTATGCTTTTCTTTTTCACTGTGAATCTGCTTAGTTAATAAGTACTGGATTCCAGTCAGCACACAGGCCTGGAACTGCTGGGCCCTCCAGACCCTCATAATAGCCAGTCTCCAGGACCAGTGTATAGGTGGTACCACCTGGGTCCCTCTGGATCCTAATTCCAGCCTGCATGCAGCCTGCGAGGGCCTGTTGGATCCTCATTCCAGTCAGCACCCATATCCAGCAGACCTGGTGAGGAATCCTGTGGCAGAACTCCCTGCAGAGAGGCTAGAGGCAAGACCCACCCAGCTGATCTAGAGGCAGAACATTTTGCCAGAGTGGCACAGTGGGTTCACTTCCAAGGGCTGCAACAAAAAGAAGTGGAGCACAGCAGCCAGAACCAAGCCATACCCACCTGGACAAGTTTGAACTTAATAGATCCAGACGTGGTGCTAAGATAATAACTCTACCAGAGCTCTACCCCAAAGGTCAGAAGACAGTGCTATACAAAATGACAAAGAAAAGGAGCAAAATACTGCCTCGGGCCCCAAGCCTATTCAGAACAAATGCAGGAGACAGTAGCATATACACCTAAAATCTCTGAAATAATAGCATATGAAGTAAAGAAACAACTGTAGAAAGGTATAAAGGAAATCAGATCAGAAATAGTTTCTGAAGTAAGAAAACAAATAACTATAATGGAAGAAATACTAAGTGCTTCAAAGAAGACACTGATAAGAAGATAGAGAATAGAAAAATGATGAATCCTTGAATGAGCAATATAGGAAGGAATAGAATGCATGAAGCAGATTCAAAGTGATATACAAGAAATTAAAACCTCAATCAAAAGCTGGCAAAACCATTTGAATGAAAGTGAAAATACTTTCAGACCTTGAAGACACCATTGTACCTAGTGAAAAGGTAAGAAAAGATCTCTTAAAAACAACTAGCCTGCTGGAAAAAAATAGTTCAACATCTTCAAGACAATGCAGAGATGAACAATGCAATACCAGTAGGCATCAGTGAAAAAGAAGGAGTCAGTACAAATGATATAAAAAGAATCTGGGCAGAAGTGATAGCAGAAAACTTCCCAAATATGGGGAAACAGCCTGACATTCAGGTAACCAAAGCATATAGAACTCCAAAAAACAACCCAATTAAAACCACACCCAGACATATAATAATCAAAATCTCAGAAACTCAGCACAGGAACAGTATACCAAAAGCTGCTAAAGAAAAAGAACAGGTCATATTTACAGGAAAATTTATCAGAATAATGTCACATTTCTCTTTACAAACCGTCAAGAAGAGCATGGAGGGCTGGCCAAGTAGCTCAGCAGGTGAAAGCACCTGCAAGCAGGAATAGGGGCCAGGGTTCTGATCCCCAGACCTGCTATGCTGGCCCTGTCCCCATGGTGTGCTGAGACAGTGATTGAGACTGGGCATGGTAGCACGTGTCTGTAATCCCAGCACTTGGGAGGCTGTAAATAGGAGAATCACTGAGTCCAATCTAGTAGTGAGACCCTGAACACCCTATGGACCCTACCCTAAAATAAAATAAAATAAAATAAAAAGAAAGAAAAAACATGGAACAAAGGACTTCATGTCTTACAAGAAACAAATTCCAGCCCAAACTGATAAACTCTACAAAACTCTTTTCAAGTTTAATGGAGATGTGAAATACTTCCATAACAAGGAACAGCTAAAGAATTTCATGACAACAAAGCCAACCCTACACAGACTACTAAAAGATACTCTAGAGAGGGATTAAAATGACTGCAACTCCATGAATGAGAACAGAAAGAACCTACCAAATAGGGCAAACAATTAAATACAGGAGAAAAAGAGCTATACAGCAGCTGTCTTTCAGTAATTGTTTTATGTACAGAAGCAAAATATTTCCATCAGTATACTCTACAAATGGACTTCTTCTGCATGCTATGGGGTTATGATTCCTGTGGGTCTACAGGCTGGATGTCAAGGAAATAGCAATTCAGTCCCAGAGGTGATGCCTGGCCACCAGTAAGCATCATGGACACTGTCCACGTCCACTACATAAGAATTTTGTGCGATATCCTGTCCTTAAACTGTTAGAACTGCTGGTCATATATTTGCTATTCCAGTGTTTTGTTATGTTTTATTCTTAGTAATTCTTTACTATCATGAAAACTTTTTCTTAATTGATGTTTTTTCTATATTAACCTAATCAAACACTATGTGAGTAATCTGAATTGATCACAGATTGTACATATGATACACTACATTCTGGTATCTTAGTTGGACACACAATTCAATTAATTTTTGAATATTAGTTTGAAATATTTACTTTTGAATTAATACTTATTTAATTTTCTGAATATTATTTAATTTTAATTCTTATTTTATGATTTTTACTGTTTCTTTGATTTACAATCTACTTATAAGACATGGTGTGATATTTTCTCCTAGTATTAGAAATTTTAGGGCCGAGGAGATGGCTCAGTGGAATAAGCACTTACCTGGCAAATGCAAGGGCCTGAGTTCAATCCCCGGTTCCACCAAAAAAAAAAAAGAAAGTTTAAAAGTTG